>JWZX01003104.1:0-36594 GCA_001275005.1 Chrysochromulina tobinii | reverse complement strand
GCCTCGACAGGCTCGACAGGAACTCGACAGGAACTCGACAGGCTCGACAAGGCTCGACAGGCAAGGCCTCGACAACGGCCTCGACAGCAGCTCGACGGAGCCTCGACAGAGCCTCGACAGCTCGACAGCTCGACAGCCAGGGCTCAATGTGTTTGATTACTGATACGCAGCGTCCGACTAGTTCTGAACTTGGTAGTTGACGAGATGGCTGATAGGAAAACGGAAAAGATCTATAGTGAACAGATACGAGCGATACCCATTTTTCCTTGGCACAACGTCCGTTTTGCTCCCTGTCAGAGAGCCAATCGGGCGAGCCGCCATGCCCAGGACGCTTAAGTCATAAGGTTCAGGAGAGTTCTCCTTGCACCTTGCATCGTGTGCAACGCATGTTCGGTTCAAGCGAGGCATTCGTGTCAAGCATCGCTTTCGATATTCGCCGGGCCTGCCAGCTTCTCCCACCATCCAGTTGGGCGTGATAACGCTTCCAAGGAGCCTTCTTCTGCGCGGTGCAGGCTCACAAAGCGCTGCCATGTCGGATTGTCCGGCTCGTAGCCCGAAGCCTCCAACTCGTCCAGTCTGTACGTGGCAAACGCACTCTCCTTGCTCCCCAGGCGTATCTTGGAGCCAAAGGCGAGCGGCTTCATACGCAGAAAATGATGCTCGATGTGATGATTCTCAATCATCACGTTGACACGAGTGTACGGGAAGATGCCGGGTATGTATTGGTGCCACACCATTGCCTTGAGCGTTTCGAGCGTCGATGAGTGGAAGAGGCTCAAATGGCTCATGAAGGCGTTGCGCTCGACGGCGAACACACGGCGCACGAGCTCTCCGAGGACACCTTCCTCGCCTACAGCGATCGCGCCGAAGGGGAGCGCATCGTGGTGCATCCCATGCAGGTACACAAAGTGGAGGCGCGAATGGTGCTCGAGCCAGTGGTTGCGATAGAAAGCCTCGTTGATCGACTCGATCACGCTGCGAACGCCGCGCAGGAGCCCCGTGCAAAGCACGTCGGCCACGAGCGCCAACGGCAGCAGCAGTAGTGACTGCTCCCGCACGCAGAGTAGTGCCGCCCACGGCATCACGGCCGCCAAGTTGGCCGCAAGGCCAGTGACCCAGCCATGCACGAGCAACCAAGGCAGCAATGGGCTCTCCGCCTCCAATCGCCAAGAAGTTCGAGCCAACGCGCCCCGGACGAGGTCCTGCTGGTGCAGGTGGTCCCATAAGATTCGCATGCGGAAGGCCGTCGTGCAAGCAAGGTGCACAAGGATGAGCACGGCGCCCGTGAGCCGCATGCCGCCGGCGAAATGCCAGCGCCACTCTGGCGTGGCGCGGATGAGCACCGTCTCGCCGAGCGCCAGGGCCGCCCGTGCACAAACGAGGGGGCTGAGGTTAGCAAGCCGATCGGCAATGAGCGCCGGCACGCTGAGCGGTTGCGACACGAATGTCGGCCACGCGGGCGTGAAGCCGTGCCGGACGACGAAACATACACCCAAGAAGGTGGACAGCAGGGCGGTGACGGTGGACAACCACTGTAGAGCTGGATGGCTGAAGCAAAGGTGTGCGGCAAATGTAAATGCCGACAGCATGAGCATGTAATCCACCCCATCTCGCCTATCGTAAGTCATCTTTTGGACTGCACGACCCGCCCTCGCAGCTGCGTAGTTGTGCAGCCGATCGGTGCTCGCTGCGGCAGCCGCACCCGCCGATGCTGACGCTGATGGGTGTTGACAGCACATGATGCGAGGTGATGACAGATGAATACAGCGCACAGTGCGACACGGCTTGAGGCGGTGGGCATGTGATCGGGACAGCACGAGCATGAGCAAGATTGGATTGACCCGAACGGGCCGACTCACAGGCATCTCGCCTGAAGCCCGGACCGGTAAAAAGACACAGGGGGGGCCGGGACGTGCCGTTACAAGAAAAAAGACACAAGTTTACCGGTAAAAAGACACCGGGGGAGCAGGGACACAAGTTTACCGGTACCGTCCTGTACCAGTACCGGAACGTTGAGTTCACAGCCGCATGTACAAGAGACACCCCAAAGAATTGAAATACGCGTCATACCCGGTACCACTCAAAAGGGGTCGACCACGAGCGACGAGGCTGGGTTGTGTAATTTGATGATATGATGAACCGCCAATCAACCACGAGCGACCAAGTTTACGTGCACATTCGCGTAGGAATTACTTCTTTATGAAAAAGGCTGCGAAACTGCGTTCGGTCCCCGGTCACGCGTTCCGGTCAGCGGGGAGACTTCAGTATTCCCCCCTAAGAAAACAGCCCATGGCTAGAGGTGAGGGCCCGCTGGTCACCCTCTCTACATGTCCGCGAGCCCATGGTGCGCCAAAGGCGCTAAGAAACTACGGCAAGCCTAAAATCCCTGTTTTCTTAATGGGGGGGCAGACTGTTGTGCGGGGAGAGTCAGGAAAACGAATGACATGACTGAGCCCGTCGCCGGGGGCGCCATGGCGCTCGCGAAGGCCGTGCAGTCGAGCGGCAGAAGGCCGTCGCGCGACCCTCGAACTACTCGTCCGCAGCGAGAGACGTACTTCGGATTTCGTCAACTCATCAGGGGGTTACAATTGTTCCCATTACAGTACGAAGCCTCGCGCCTCGTTCAGCATCGAACCTTGGTGAATGCCGATGATGAGCCAGCTCTAGTGCCCTCGTCACCTCGGTTGCTATTCGCAAGGACATGCTCCGCAATACCTGCGTGTCCGATGGGCAGCTGCTCATCATCTTTAATGAGCTCGACAAGGATGGTAGTGGCTCCGTCAGCGTCGCGGAACTGAGCAAGGCTGTACGACTGAATGCTGGCTTTGCAAAGCTCATGGGTGTCGCCTCCGAGAACGGCAGGTGCGTGAACGCACTCGCCGCTGGTCAAATTGCCAACAATTTGCGTCGCCTGCTCGACGAGGAGGTCGGCGACTCAGATAGTGCGATCGGGCCCGAGGAGTTTCGCGCCCTCATTCGCAAGCTTGCACCTGCAGGTTATGGAGCCGCTTCACGCAGCATCGCTATGCAGACGGCGAGCCGCGGCCGCATCATCAAGGATACGCCTGCAGTCATTGAGCCGAAATCGAAGGAGTCCTTCTTTTCGTGTGGCAGCAAGGGCGGAGCCGCCGGCAAGGCTGCTGCCGAGGCCGCTGCTGATGCGCGGATCTCGGCGCTTCAGCGAATGCTGCGAGAGGAGGTGGTTGGTGGGCTCGAGGGCGTTCTCGAGCGCGCGCGCAACGCACCCGACCACGCGACGCGGGTAGCCGCCTATCATCAGGGCGTCTGCGACACACTAAGCGCGTGCAAACGGCTGCTCGACCTCGAGGACGGTGCGTCCGTCGAGACTGGCACGGCTGAGGCCGAGGCCATCGAGTTGCATACTTTGCGTCGCGATCTCGCGGCGACCAAGGTAGCGCTGGCTGAGTCGGAGAGCGCCCGTGCACGTGCCTTTGAGAACGCGAGGGCGTTCATCGAACGCGAGCTGTCGGCGTCGCGTGGTCGATTCAACGGGCGTTGACGCGCGGTCGCGGGTGTCAGTTCTAGATGTTAGTTGTGATAGTGTTCAGAACGCTACAAGCTGTCACAACCGCAAGGACACCTGCGCTCAAACAGAATTTCATACGTGCGACGGCGCTCGAGGCGCCTAGAGGCCAGATCAAACAGAATGTTCTGGCCTTAGGCGTCTCGCCACCACGGGCCAAGAGAGATTCGCGGCGTGGCGTCGAGAGTAGAGCTGACGCGCCAACCCCCCGACGAGCACGTCCACCGCGTCAGGCGGCGCAGTCGGCGGTGAGGGTGACGCTCCGTCGATTGCGCGAGCGCCGTGCAGCGCGCTCCCGACGTCGGGCCGCAAGCGGTAAAACATGCGTGGCGCAGCCCTGGCCACTGCCCGCTGTAGCCGGGTGATCTCGGCGTCACTCATCTCGAGCAATCTCCGCAGCGCGCTATCAGCAGCAGCCCAGCCGATCTTCTCACGCCCGACCGTTGTCGCGGTCGCATTGCGCTGGCGCGGGTCAGTCCAGTCGAAAAGGACCGACGACCTCGCGCCGTTCCAGTGAAGCGGCCAGAGCACCGGCTGCGCCGGGTGAAAGAAGACGGGGATGCACCCGACCGAGATGGCGTCCACGATCGCGCCGCGAGCCACCACATCACCTGGCGGCTGCAGGCAAAAGACGGAGCGCGCGTACAGCTCTACGGCGTTGCGCGCAGCCTTGCCGGACATAGATTGGTACATGTGTGTGCACAGGGAGCTGTTTCGCAGCGCGTGGCACGCGTTGCGCAGATCGCGGCGCCAATCAGCGAAGCCGAGTGCGATCGCCATGCCGTGCTGAAAAGTGGAGAAGGCTCCAGCGATTCGTACCGTTCGACTCGACGGTGCCGGGAGTGGTATGGACGAGCGCGCGTGCGAGAGCCATGGCACGCTCAGCGCCGGGCAAGGGGCCAGCTGCGAGCGCTGCGCGTATGGCCGCTCGCCTGGGTGCTTGGTGAGCGGCGGGCTACCGACAACACGAATCAAAGCAGTAGTCTGCTCACGCAAGCAACGCTCGCGATCCCACAAAGCCTTGCACAGCTTGAACCCGCGATAGTCGGCATCAACAGTGTCAATGACGAGCAGCGGCAAGGTTGGGCATAGTGCCGTCCAGTCGCTCCATCGCGTGCCCACACTGCCGCATCCTCCAGCGGCTCCGGCGGCGACTCCATTGCCTCGTCGCTCCGCGTGACCTGTCGGGTAGAGGCCGAGCTGCGCCGCTGCTGCCACGATGCAGAATCCAGCCTCACGCTCACCGCTACGTGCTGGATGCCTTGCCAAAGAGTGGATCAGCACATGTTGCAGAGGCCGCCAATCGGACTCTGTGAGCTCCTCCAAAGGCAGCACAGATGGGTGAGCACCGCCACGCCGCTTCGGCCGGCTTGCGGGTGTCGCCCACGATTCACCGAGCTGGGGCACGCGCTCAGCTAATTTGAGCGTTTCGTTGGTCGGCACGAGGTAAAATCGGACCGAAGGCAGCATGGCCAAAAAACAGTCACCACCACCGCCGTCACCACCGACGCCGGCACCGTCGCGCCGCGGGGAGAATTTTCATTCACACGAAACACGAGCACTGCGGACGCCGAGGGGTCGGGGTTGTAGCGCAGTGGCCCACTCTTTCACATTCACACAAGTGTGGTCGGGTGACGGGTCTTGCGACCATGTTACGGCATCCCTCGCTTGTGCCCATGCTCCTCTCAGCGGCCTCACGTGCACGCACACTAGCTGGAGCGTGCCCAGTCGCCGCCGCATCGAGTACGCTGCGCGCAACACAGCTGCCCTACCGCGGTGTCTTGGTCGAAATCACAGAGGATGATGTTCCAACTTTTGAGGAACTCCTCCCACCTTCGCTCGAACTTTGGGCTGCACAAGGCAAAAAGTCTTGCATGCTGCGTCTGGCGATAGAGCACGCGGGGCTGGCTGCGGTAGCAGCTTCTCACGGCTTTGAGTTCCACCATGCTGAAGGTCGCACAGCTGTCTTGAAGCGGTGGCTGCAGCCCAATCTGCCGGACAAGGTGCCACCATTTGCCACCCACCAGGTAGGCATCGCTGGGCTCGTTATCTGCAACGGCCGCATACTGCTTGTGAAAGAGTGGCGCGACGGGCCCGATGGCACGCGGCAGCCCTCTGCTCAGTGGAAGTTACCCGGTGGGCTGCTTGACCGGGGTGAGGCGTTTGAGCAGGCAGCTGTTCGCGAGGTCTTTGAAGAGACAGGCCTCAAGACATCGTGCCGATCTATTCTGAGCTTTTGGCATCGGCATGGATTGGCATGGGGGCAGAGCGATCTGTACTACGTGGCCCGTCTCGAGCTCGTTTCTGAGGGCGAAGCGGCCAACCTGCGCGCATGCCCAGACGAGATCTCGGAGATCACATGGATGCCTGTCTATGAATTCCTGGAAACGCAGGATCATCCCCTGATCCGCGCCGTGCTGGCAAAGGTGTACGGTCTCCCGGGCGGTCAACTGCCAGATGGCACATCTCCCTCACCCCTCGTGGAGATGGTTCCTTCGGCTGTGCAGTGGCCAAACCGCGAGCCGTACACAACCTACTTTGGGAGCGAAGGTGCCGATCCGTCGGCAATCAAATGATACTCTTACGAACACTCGCGAGACACGGATATGCCTGCGCGCGAGGTGAAGGGTCGTGCTAGGTCTTAGGTGTCACGCTCTGCTCTCACCGCACGTGCTCTCCGAGCTCTGTTACGCGCATCGCCCGCTCCGGGCTGGCCGTTCACGTCGACGGTCGCGCGGGAAGGGCGGTCTTGCAGGAGCACGGTATATAACGGAGACTGGAGTTGGTAACTACTAATCTCTCGCAACTACCAAGTAAAGACTTCAGACTAAGAATCTAGTAACTACTGTCTCGCTCGAGCCGAGCGATCGACTACGTAACACGACGCATGCCTAACTTAGTTCGGTTCTTTTGTCGTTCACGCCGATCACTCCTATCTCGTCTCGACGCTCACCAGCGATCCTGATGCTCTGGTCAAACACACGATCAGCGCTCTCGGCACCAGCCAGCGACCAGGGGCATCTATCGCCTCTATACTGTGCGGTGTATTGGGCCTATGTCCTATGACCAACTCGCTCCTGGCATCACGGCGCTATCGAAAGCCCAGACTAGTACCTTGTTGTCATCCGAGGCGCTCACGACGCGCCGCTGGTCAAAGCGGCATGTCCTTACGAAGTCGTCGTGGCCTCGCATGCAGAGGTGGTGGCTCACGCGATGGATGCGCTCTACGTCTCTGACTTCGTCTCCCTCCTGACCTTGGGCTGCTGGCCCATCGGATGCAACGGCATTCGCGTCGGGGCGGCGAGAAAAGGTCCGCTGATCGATCAAGAGCGGCGCCAACTCCCAGCTGCGTATCGTGCCGTCCATGGAAGCAGAGAGCACTCGAGCACCACGGAGATCGAGGTCGGTTACTGATCGTGTGTGGCCTTCGAGCACTCCGAGACACACGCCGTCGGTTAGGCGCCACACACGCAGCGTGCCATCTGCCGAGGCGCTCACGACAAATGGGATGGGTCTGTTGTCGTCATCCGCGGTGGTGAGCGGGTGTCCATGGGCGCCGATCGGATCGGCCGGTGAGCACAAATGTGCCCGTGCTGCACCGATAGCCAACCCAGTGACCCACCTCGCGTGGCCATGGAGCACATGGAGGCAGTGGACCCGAATGGACGGGGCAGTGCGCGAGTGGACGTCCACGTGCCAAACACGCACCGAATGATCACGAGAAGCTGAGCAGAAGAGGCCCATGCCCTCCTCGCGAGCCGTTCCCTTGGCATCGGCTTTCCTGTCGAAATGCTGAGGGCGGAGGGCGATCTGCGTCACCCAGTCAGAATGCCCAGGCGTGGTGCTTTCGGCGAGAAGCGCAAGCGGCAGCGGCAGCGGCAGTGCTTCCAATGTTGGCGCCTTCGCCAGGGAGACATCACCCTCGGCAGCAGGCTCTGGCAGCAGTGGGCTGGCCTCACGCGTCTCGGTTCCTAATGGTGAAGCTGGGCTCGCAGAGGCATCGCAATCGTTCGAGCGTAGCAGCAGCTTGATCGTGCCATCCCTCGCGCCGCACAAGAGCACCAACGAGGCCTCCTCGAGTGTCATCCGCAGGCACTCGAGCGGTGAACCGACGCGATGGCACCCGATGAGCGCCGCAGTCGGCGCGCCAATCGCAAAGAGGTAGACGTTGCCTTCCTCATCCGTGCTGGCGAGGATTGAGGTGGCGGCGCACACGGCGCAGCTCAGTACTCGAGTCGAGGAGCCCGCCAGCAGCAGCTTCTGCGGCGCAGCCGCCACTGCAGCGCGGCCAGCCGCGGGCACATCATTCCACAGCCAGAGAACTGCCTTGGTGCGACGCACGTCCTGCGAGAGCGCTCGACCGCCAGACGCACTGCCAGGCAGCGGCGGAAGCAAGAGAGAGTAGAAGAGGTCGCACCTGTGAAAATTCGCGACTCGCTCCCCATCACCGGTGGGTAAGCAAAGCTGAGGACAGAGGAGTGTTAGGCGCATGGGAACCGGGTTCGAGACCGTTCACGTACGTGCGCCCGCGCAGGCAATGTGTGAGCATGTGCGAGGATGAGCGGGCCAACGACCACACTTGCAGCAAGGCTGGCATGCGCCCGCTCACGACGACGCGCCTCCCATCGGAGAGCAAGTCCGCACCCAGCACTTCGCCTATCTTCTCATTCGCGCGGCAGCGGTGCTGTGGCAAAGCACTCTGAGTCCACGACCCTGGCGCGCGCCACCGACGCTCTATCTCGATCGCCGCACGCACGGCCGTGCGCGTGCTCACGCCTGCCGGCGGTTCGTCGAGCGGCCCACCAGCCCACGTCTTGCGCAGGGCCTCCCACACTTCGCGCGTGTACAGACCTTGACGCAGTTGCTTTGACGTGCACGCAAGGCAACCCAACGCACTCAAGGAGCAGCGCGACCATAGCAGCAGAGTCACGTCGTGCGGTAGAGAGCCGAACATATCGCTGGTGCGTTGACTGGACTCATCTGCGGCCGCAAATGCATTTGCACCGCCGTTGGCACTGCATTTGCACCGCCGGATCCAGCGGCCGCAGATGCTGCACGCCGATGGATCCATCACGGGCTCCATGACGAGACTTACTATCTGAAAACACGCTCAGTGTGAATGTGAATATGTGTCTGTGTGAACGTTAACCCGACAGACGCGACAACCGGCGCTACGGCTCTGTGTGACTTCTAACGCACAACACGTGAACGGCACCACAGCAATACGGATCACGCATTTTGAGACTACCTAGTAGAGACTGCTCGCCGGCAAACATAAGCCGATCTGTGCGCATATCTGATGCTAGTGCTTGTGGCATCAGCTCAGAGCTCTTATTCACCACAAGCTGCAACCTGCAAGTGTGCAACGGACCCGCACTCGGTACTCGGTACTCGGTAGAACCGTGCTCCGTGCATGAATGATCAACCCGACATCAACCCCGAGACTGCCCGCACAAAAGAAGGGCCAAGGCCGCCCTGGAGGTCCCATTCTGCTGCAGTGCCACAAACGCCGCCACCGCCGCACTGAACGAGCCGAGTGCCGACGGCCCCCACGATGGCCAGGAGCGTTAGGAAGGGAATGCCAGACTTGATGTTCGGAGGCACCGTGTCGATCGAATTCACAAGGTTGGCGGCATTTATGATGTCCTGCTTGGACGCCCGTGCGAGTGACGCGGGATTACAAGCGAGCACGCCTGGATTCTTGGTGATGATGTCTAGCGCACCTGCCTTCCCGAACAGTTGGACCAGAACGGCATGTGCACCCGAGATTGTAGACGGTCTGTTGATAAAGGGAAGCAGTACCTGCGAGTTCCTGCGGCTGGCCTCAAGAGCTCGGTCTCTACTGCCATACGCTGATTCGAACGCACTCCAAATGGCGTCGATCTCACTCACAGACGCGAGCCCTCTGCCAGTCCCAGAGTTGGTCGGCTTGAGCTTCTGGTAAATCTCGGGCGGCGCCCGCTTACCCAAGAGCATCACCGCTGGCGTGGTGCGCCTCGCCCATGCGGGCACGCTTGTCGTCGCGCCGGCCACTGCGATCACGGCCCACGATAACATTGTTGGCTTACGACAAGACCACAGACCAACCCTGCATTGCGGAATCTTGCGTTTCCAAACTGAAATTGGAGATTCATTTAGTGCCCCAACAAAGCTATCCTCACATTCGCCTGGACATCTATCAGCTTGCAAAGATAAGTCAGCCGGTGTCTTTTTACCGGTATACCGGTCCTTTCATTTTCACAGCCGACCCGCGATGGCGCTCTATACCAGCGTTCAACGCAGCTCCGCAGCGTTGAACGCAGCGGTCTGCGTCGGCATAGGATTTTTGCTGCTGCTGCTGCGACGCACGCGGCGACCGGCCCACGCTTCCTCGGCCGTGCAGGCGAGCGTACTCGACCTCATCGGCGGCACGCCGCTCATCCGGCTGCACTCACTCTCGGCTGCGACGGGTTGCGAGATCCTTGCAAAGGCTGAGTTCCTCAATCCAGGCGGCAGCAGCAAAGACCGCGTGGCGCTTGCAATGGTGCGTGAGGCCGAGGCATCCGGCAAGCTGCATCCAGGCGGCACCGTCGTCGAAGCGACCGCGGGCTCCACGGGCGTGTCGCTCGCGCTCGTTGCCCGGGCATGTGGCTACAAGTGCCTCTTGGTTGCGGCAGACGACACGAGCCCCGAGAAGCTGCGGCTCATCCGCGCGCTCGGAGCACGCCTCGAGGTGGTGAGACCCGCATCCATCGCTGATCCGGACCACCCAGTCAACGTCGCACGCCGTCGCGCCGCCGAGCTCGGTGAGGGCTCCATCTTTTGCGATCAGTTCGACAACCTGGCCAACCTGCGCGCGCACGAGGCTGGGACGGGCCGCGAGATCTGGGAGCAGACCCACGGGCGTGTCGACGCATTCGTTATGGGCGCGGGTACCGGCGGCACACTCGCAGGAGTTTCTCGCTACCTCAAGGCGCGCCGGCCTTCTGTACGCGTCTTCCTTGCCGACCCTCCGGGCTCGGCGCTCTATCATCGTGTGGCGCACGGCGTGCTCTACACGTCGCAGCAGCAGGAGCGGACGGCAAGACGACATCGGTACGACACGATCATGGAGGGAGTGGGTTGCGATCGGGTGACCCGCAATTTTGAAGCCGCCTGCGTCGATGACGCGTTCAAGGTGCCGGACGACGAGTCGGTGGCAATGGCGCGCCACCTGCTGCACGCGGAGGGCCTTTTCGTCGGTGCTTCGGCGGGCATGAACTGCGTTGGCGCAGTGCGGGCGGCGCGCAAGTTGGGACCGGGCCACACCATTGTTACCGTGCTCTGCGACGGCGGCCAGAGATACCTCTCAACGGTGCACGCTACGCCCACGGCGTCACACCTCCAGCTGACTCCTGCTCCTGACTGAGGTTCTTGGTTTAGAGCGCTGCGCCGATACACTGTAGAACGTGCTGCCAAAAGGGGTCCGGCTTCCATAAGGTCAAAGGTGCAAGAAACGGCATCCGGGTGTTATTTTTTTTTTTCATAATTCGATGTCGCCTTTCGCGTTCCGGTATCGTACGAGTTAATACGACGTTTCCGGCGCCGCCGCGCGTTCGACTTTTTCGGCCGCGGGCAAGAAATAACGTGAGATCCGGGAGCCGCAGCCGGTGATTTGTAGCTTGTACTTATGTTGTGATACTAACCCGGGGTAACCGGTCGATCCGGCGTTTGTCCCTCGGAGGACCGCCGAGCGCCGTTTCCGTCGAGGACTCGTACATCGTTACACGTCGGCATCCGGGTGAGTACCACGCGACGACGCCACGCGTATGGCGCGGCCCGCGGTCTGGTTGCCGGTGGAGACCGCCGGCCGCATCCGCCTCAAGCCTTTCATGCACGGCAATTGGCCTCATGGCTCATCGCGGCGGTGCATGACGCGCGCACGCCGGCGCCGCGCGAACGCGCCCGCTTCGTCGCCCGGGTGATGCGAATTTTATTCAGTGTGACGAAACGAAAGGAAACGCAAACCATACGTGGACAGACAGTCGTGTGCGCCGCCGTGACCGACGAGCGTTTACGCACGCGACACGTCGCGGCACCGATCACGCCGCGTGTCATCCAGTCGGTTCATCTCGTGCGCACCTGCACCCCATGGGAGCAATCATGCACTGACTACGGTGGATGGGCGCGCATGCAGCATGCAGCATGCATGATCGCACACGGCCGCGCGTACCAAATGGCCGCTTGGCGCTCGCAGCCGCATCCGTGACTGTGAAGCTAGCGTCACTTGCCATCTCTCACGCCGCGCTCCGGTTGCCGGGCTTAGCAGCCTCTGCCGCCCTCTTCTGACCCTCGGTCATCTGCGGCGTCGCCATAAATGCGGGCAGGACGCTGTCCCACCACTTCTGGCGCTCCCAGTCGCCCATCAGCTTGCCCACACGTGTGAACATCTCGTCCTCGGTAAGGCTCTTTCCGTAGTAATCGGCAAACTCGCCCTCCGGGTCGACCAGGTAGGAGATGATCGAGTGGTCGAGCAGGTAGTCACCGCGCTTAATCTCTTCTGGAGTGGGCTTCGTGAAGTAGACACGGTACGCTCTGCAAGCCTTTTTCACCGCCGCGTCGTCGCCCGTGAGCGCAATGAAGCGTGGATGGAAGCCAGCTGTCTCAAAGTAAGATTTGAGGCGTGCCTTCGTGTCTCGTGTCGGGTCGATAGTGATGAAGACTGGCTGGATCGACTGACCTTGGTTTTCCAGGCGCTTGAGCACGGCCGTGACCTTGTGCAGCTCGTCTGGACAGATGTCGGGACATTTGGTGAACCCAAAGTATAGAAGCACCCACTTGCCAACGAGGTCTTTGCTGCTCACGGGCTTGCCATCCCAATCCACGAGCGCAAAGTCGCCGCCGAGATCGGGCCTGCCTGCCATTCGCTGCGTTGTCAGCTGCCGCGTATACTGGAACTGGTAAAGGCCATAGAGTGCACCGAGCGTGGCGCTCGCTGAGATCCACGTCACTGGACTGCGCAAGCGCTGCGCTGCGACACTAAGCGCGGAGCTGCCGTCTGCGCTCGTACTCATCGCAGCCACCGTCGTGCGCGGCAGCATCCGGCTGCTGCTGCTGCGAGCCAGCCGCAGCGACGTGAGTCGCGCGTTCCGCATGACCCCAGGGTTCCGCGAATTGTCCTCGTCGGGGAAAAGAAGCGTCTTGTGAATTTGAATCGACGGGACGTCGTTTCGCCCCAGGCCGCTCAAAGTACTGCACACCCACCATTCACACCCACCACGAGTGTGAATCTAAAGCCGTCGCCGCGATTGCCGTCCTTCACGAATGTTAGAAGTCGCACATTGAGCGCGACATGTTCAGCGCACTTCTGCGAAGCTCGCTCCCGAGGGCGGCGGCCGTGGCGACGGCCGGTGCTTTCTTCGCCGGTGGCGTCGCCAGCTGCATGCGCATTGAGGAGGAAGTGAAGCTCGATTACAAGGACGTGCTCCTAAGGCCAAAGCGCTCGACGCTGCGGTCGCGATCGGAGGTTTCCCTCGACCGCACGTTCCACTTCCGACACTCGAAACGCTCGTGGACTGGCACGCCTATGATCGTGGCAAACATGGACACCGTCGGCACCTTCACCATGGCGACCGAGATGGCCAAGCATCACTGCATCGTCGCCATCCACAAGCACTATACTGTTGACGAGTGGAAGCAGTTTGCAGCCGAGCAGCCGCAGGCGGTCCCATACGTGGCCGTGTCTGCCGGAACTTCGGCAAACGACATGAGCAAGCTGTACGCTGCGATCTCGATATGATGGCAAAGCTCATTCCCCTGGTAGCCCAAATCGCCATCTCCTCGTCACTGACCGGTGGCCGAATCCCAAACTCGCAGCGACGCCATCCTGTCGACCTGCCCGGGCGTCACCTTCATCTGTCTGGACGTTGCCAACGGCTACTCGGAGTTCTTCGTCTCCGCCGTCAAGACTGTGCGCGAGAAGTGGCCGCAGCACACCATCATAGCGGGCAACGTTGTCACCAACGAAAGTGCGTCTCGAACGATACGATGTCTGATGGCTTGCTTGTTGACGTGTTGACCTCGAATCACGTACACCATGGTGGGTGACTGCGGGCTTTTCCAGTGACCGAAGAGCTGATCATGCACGGCGCAGACATCGTCAAGGTGGGCATTGGCCCTGGCTCGGTGTGCACGACGCGAAAGCAGACGGGCGTGGGCTATCCACAGCTGTCGGCCGTTATCGAATGCGCAGACGCGGCGCATGGGCTCGGCGGCTACGTGTGTGCCGACGGCGGCATCACGTGCCCGGGTGACGCCGCCAAGGCATTTGGCGGCGGCAGCGACTTCATCATGATGGGCGGCATATGGGCCGGCTGCGACGAGGCTGCTGGCGCAATCGTCGAGCGGAACGGCCAGAAGTTCAAGCAGTTCTACGGCATGTCTTCGAACACGGCGATGAAGAAGCATGCGGGCGGAGTGGCCGAGTACCGTTCGTCCGAGGGCAAGACCGTTGAGGTGCCCTACAAGGGCCCTGCGGCGGCGATTGTCCTCGACCTGCTCGGCGGACTGCGCTCCGCGTGCACCTACATCGGCGCAGCCACGCTCGAGGAGGTGCCGCGCAGGACCACTTTCATTCGCGTCACGCAGCAGCTCAACCAGGTATTCGGCTCGCATGATCTTGGTAAAGCGTAAGGGCGGCAACTAAGGACGTGACAGCGCTCGTCGTGGCGCTCGCTGAGTCTCGACCGGAGAGACTCACGCACCCACCAGGACCCCACGTCGGCACGCGAGCCAGAGGCCTCGCCACGTCCCGTGCCACGACCCCACCGTGGGGTCGCACACATTCGCATGCAACTGAAACGACGGAGAACTTTTCTGTTCCAAACTTGTTCAATTTTGGTTTCCAAAACAGATCTCTCTCTCTCACCAAAAACTTCTTCTCTCGCACCCACAGGGTCCCTGGTCCCAGGAGGCCCAAAACGACACGTACGACGGTCCGTTTGGTGCGGCAGGATGGAACTTGACGTGAGCGGGAGGATGGAGTTCGACGACATCATTATACCGAACGGTGAGCCCTCCGTCGATGATGTGCCCCAGCAGCCCTCATCGCCACCTATGTCGGCTTCACCACACCGGCCACATGTGCCTATGCTCCCGCCGCACGAGACACATGAGGCGCGCAAAGTGAGGAAAGAGCAAAATGTTGAGGCGGCCGAGGCGGAAGCCCGCGTCGCAGAGGAGGAGGCGAGGCTTGCCAAGGCGCTAGCCGATGAGGGGCGCAAGGCTCTCGAGAAGGCTCGTTCTGCACGCGCTGCGGAGGAGGCCCGCATGGCTGAGGAGATGAGGGAGGCCGAGGAGCAAAAGGCAGCAGTTTTGGAGCAGGCGCTGAAAGAGGAGCAGGAGGCGCTGAGGGAGGAGGCGCTGAGGGAGGAGGCGCGTCGGCTTGAGCAGTGGGAGACATCTGAGAGGGCGGCGGAGCTTGAGCGGGGAGACTTGCGTCTCTCAGATGACTCCATGCTGGATGAGCAAGCGTTCACGACGGATACCGCCTCGCTTGAGGGCGAGCTGCTCGAGGGCGCCTCATGGACTCCGATGCCTCCGTCGGTCCTCGTGATGACGGGCGACGGCGGCATAGAGCCCCTGGACACGGGCGGCGACAATGAGGTCCCGTCGAGACTCCCGGCGCCGATGGGGGCGACACGCTCGCGCTCGGTGTCTCCGTCGCATGGCAAGGCGGACGCGGAGGCGCTTTCCAAGGGTGGGGCGAAGAAGGCTAGCGTGGTTGTTGTCAACCTCGAGCCGGCCGCTGCTCCGATGGTTGCCGCCCCCGCCCAAGATGCTGCCAAGCTCGTGGAGGCGGGGATGCGCGAGAAGCAGTTGCGCCGGCAGCTCGAGCAGATGCAGCAGAGCCTGCGCGAGGCGGAGGATCGCCTCAAGAAGAGCGGCCAATCCGACGAGGGCTCGAGCAAGAAGCTCGCCGAGACCAAGGCCAAGCTCGATGTGACGGTCAAGCGCGAGGCCAAGGCGACGGCGGAACTCAAGGTGACGCAGGACGAGCTCAAGGTGGCCAAGGCGGCGGCGGCGGAGGCCACCGCGGCGGCGGCCACCGCGATGACCAAGCAGAGGGAGGACAAAACGAAGCTCGCCGAGGCGCTCAAGCTGCAGGCGAAGCTCGAAGCCGACGTGAAGGCCGCGCAGCAGCGTTTCGAGACTGTCAAGGCGGCGAGCGCCAAGGAAGCTGAGAAGGCTGCGGTGATGCGCGCGAAGCTGGTGGCCGAGGAGCAGGAGTTGCTCGCGCAGGCGGCGGCGCGCGAGGCCGAGCTCGCCCGCCAGCTGAGCACCGTCAAGCAGCAGAAGCAGCAGGCTCTCGAGAAGGCGGAAAGCGAGCACAAGGCGATGGAGCTCGCCGAGCTCAAGCTCGAAACAGTACGGGATGAGGTGCGAGCGGAGATGACCGAGCAGATGAAGGGCATCAACCAACAGCTCGAGAAGACAAAGGAGGAGCTCGAGGCTACCAAGCAGAGCGCGTACAGGGACAAGCGCACCCTCGCGACGCTGACCGAGAGCCTCGAGAAGACGACGGCCAAGCTGCAGGAGACTGAGCGCCAGGTCGAGATGCTGCAGGCGGGCGCTACGGCTGTGCAGGCGCAACTGACCAAGGAGCGCTCTAATACGGCGCAGCAGCGCGACGCGGCGCAGATGGCGCAGCGCAAGCAGGCGGACGTAGAGGCCAAGTACAATGAGGCTCTCGGACGTCAGGCGGAGAGCGCTGCGGTGCTCGACGCGATGAAGGCCGACCTCGCCGAGGCGAGAAAGACGGCGGCCGAGGACCGTACGGCAGTGGTGCGATCGCGCAAGGAGATGGAGGAGGCGAAGGTCATGCTGGCCGACTCGGAGGTTCGCGAGGCCTCGTTCAAGAGCGAGCTCAAGGGCGTTGTTTCTCAGCTCGAGGCGGCAGAGGCGACGTCGCTCAAGTGCCGAGAGGAGGCGGAGAAGTTTAGGGAGGCGCTCGGGCAGACCGAAGCGAAGCTCAAGAATGCGGGCGCGAAGGCGGACGAGAGCAAGAAGCAGCTCGAGACGGCGCTCGAGCAGCTCAAGGCTCTAAAGGAGGCGAGCCAGGAGCAGCGCGAGCGCGCGAGCGTCACGGCGGGTAAGCTGAAGGAGGCAGAGACCAAGCTGCAGAAGGAGCACGAGCTGCTGAGCACGCTCGGCCAGACGCTTGACGAGACGAAGAAGGAGCTCGAGGCGAAGCAGGCGGAGCTCAAGAGGCGCATTGAGAACGCCGAGATGACGGACGCCAAGCTGTCGGAGGCAGAGGCGAAGCTCGTCGAGGCGGCACGTCTCGATAAGGAGCGCCAACAAGAGATGCTCAAGGTGCAGACGGACCTCGAGGAAGCATTGCTGGCGGGGGCGGAGGCGCGCGACGCGCTCGCGGGCCTCGTGCTCAAAGAGATGATTCCAACGCGCAGCGCAGTCCTCAAGGAGGCGCCAGCGGCTGCGGCCGGAGGAGTGGCAGGCGCGCCAGTCGCGTACACGACTTCGGCACAGATGGCACTCGATGAGCTACGCCTCAAGGCATCGGCGATGAAGCAGGAGGCGGATAAGGAGAGGGCGCTGGGGGAGAAGCGTGAGGAACGGCTGCAGGGGCAGCTCAAGGCGGCGCAGGAGGAGCGCGAGAAGCTCAAGTTTCAGCTCGAGACTTGGCGCACCGAAGCGGCGAACGCGCAGCGCGAGACGGCCGAGTACAAGCGGGAGGCGGCCGTCGCCGTGAGTGAGGCGGCATCGGCGAAGAGCAAGGCGGAGCTGGCCGAGTTCGAGATCACGAAGCGCGAGACGAAGCTCAAGGCGCTGCAGTCCAAGCAGCAGGCGGACTTGGACGTTAAAGTGGCCGAAAAGGTGGCCGACATCAAGCGAGACGCTCTTGAGAAGGTCCTCGAGGCGAAGCTGAAGGCCGCCGAGCGAGAGGAGAAGGCAGCCGACATGGCACGCGAGGCGGCTGAGCTCAAGGCAAAGCTGGCACGCAAGGAGGCCGACCTCGAGGAGGGCATAACCACGGCGGTGCGGGCGAGGAGCGAGGTAACGGCCGCCGAGGGGCGTGCGATGGCCGCGGAGCAGCGATACGCGACCGAGCGCAAGGATATCACGCGCATTCAGCTCGAGTGGGCGATCCAGAAGGAGAAGGATGAGCACGACAAGACGGCCGCCACGATGGAGGCCATCGAGGCAGAGAAGAATAAGCTTGAGCGCAACTTGCTCAAGGCTAACTCGGAGACGGCCGCGTGGCGCCAGAAGGCTGGTGCCCTTGAGATGGAGCTCATGACCGTGGGCAAGGTCAAGGACGAGGCCGTCTACGTGGCGACAAAAGCGGAGCGCAAGTGCGCCGAGGCCACGTCAGCGCTGAGCGGCGTGCAGGAGCAGGCGTTGCAGGAGCAGCAGGCCAAGATGGTGGCGACGGTGCACGTGGCCATCGGGCTGAGCGAGCTCAAGAAGATGGAGCTCAGCCTGGAGGAGGAACAGCTTGTGGCCGAGTCGGTGATGGACGAGCTCTCGAGGCTGCTCGCCGAGCGGGACGGCATCACCGTCGAGGCAGCGGCACGAAGCGTGCGGCAGCTCGCCGTGCAGCGCGCGTTGGAGATGGCCAAGGAACGGCAGGCTGAACTCGAGAAGCTCACCGTGCCAGGCGAAGGGGGCAAGAAGCCGCCGCGTGAGAAGGGCGAGAAGAAGAGCAAGGCCGAGGCTCGGCTCGA
The DNA here is from genome assembly GCA_001275005.1 of Chrysochromulina tobinii. Lineage (NCBI taxonomy): Eukaryota > Haptophyta > Prymnesiales > Chrysochromulinaceae > Chrysochromulina > Chrysochromulina tobinii. The sequence goes on along the minus strand of JWZX01003104.1, from coordinate 18,345 downwards.
TGCAAGCAAGGCCAAGATTGCCCAAGCACCGGTCAGCCCAGCACCTGTAGTGCGTAGCCCTCTCGACAAGGGCGCCGGGGGTGTGGGGGTCGCAATGGTTATGCCCTCTGCTACCGACAAGGGGAGTGCCAACCCCGAGTCGCAGGGCCAGCCTGTGCTGGCTGATGCCACGAGTAAGGGCGAGAGCAAGGGCGAGGGCGAAGGCGATTCAAGTCCGAGTCGCTTGAAGCGCCTCTCACATAAGACGATGGCGGACAAGCCCGAGGGGCCCGAGAGCACGCGAGGTGGCCAGGGGCGATCGGCCAAGGCGTCGGGGGGCAGCAGCGGGAAGGCGGGCGGTTCCAAGACCAAGGGTGCCGCCAAGGGCGGCTCGGGAGCCAAAAATGGCATCCTTAGCAATACCACGTCTTCAACCTCTTCGCCGAAAAACACAGAAAGGGCTGAGCCGGCGGCGGTGCATGTGCAGCCGGTGCTGGCCAGCGTGCGGGAGGCTCTCTTGGAGCAGCAGGTTGCCGTCGCGGGAAAAGCGGCCAAGAGCAGGGGCCATCCGTCGCAGAGCCGTTGAATGTAGGTGTTGCCCCTGGTGTTGCCCGTCCGTCCGCGCTTTGTCACAGTTGAGCTGTTACCGTTGTGGGCGGCTGACAGATAGAATGCGAACGAAGGCCCCAACTCTCTGAGTGTGAGCCAGTGTGGAGATGTTAGTGAGATGGCAGATGGGGAGCGGAGGTCGAGCCGCGTCGAGGTGGAGGGAGTGTACATGTGATATGTATTGTGGCACGAGCTGGGTGTGTGGGTGACGCTGGAGACGGAGTGTGCGCGTGCGTACATTCTATATGGGGGAAATTATATGTTATACGCTAATTCCAAATTCGACGTCGCGTGATGTGCTATAATTACTTAAGGTTACGCGGAGATTCAGTTTCAGATTTTAAACCCAAAGTGCAAAGACGGTTAGAGAATTGGACAATGTTAGTCGGTGGCGCCACACTGCCTCTAACTTTCTCCCTGAAGAGCCGCTCGAGGCTGCGTCGGCGCATCTCCAGCAGTCCAGCTATAAACGGAAGTCGTCGCCAGGGGTTACCAGGGGCCCACAGGGCACGAGGCTGCAATAGCTACTTAAAAAATATAAACCGTCAAATATAAAACCGTGAAGGTCGACCGTAAAGGTGTAGCCTCTTAAGTAGGGGTTGATAAGCACGACACACATTCACATAGACAACGCCCAAGACTCGCATAGCCTGTGTTCAGGAGGGTTCCAGTGAGTGAGTGAGTTATTGAGACACTCACTCACTCACTCACTCACTCACTCACTCACTCACTCACTCACTCACTCAGGAGGGTTCCCGCCGGGCGAGCGGTGTGGAAACGCTGCTTTACGTCATCATCAGTTTGGGGTGCCGAACTCTTCGGATGCTTCTCTAGATTTGCGACCACACGGCTGGCCGCTCCGCTCGGTCGCCAGGAGGGAGAGCGCATGGTGGTGGCTCTCGATCGCAGCGATCCGGGAGCCGACGGCCGGCGCGTGCGGCGCTCACCCATCGTGCGAGTCGTGATCGCACCCGGGCCGCACCTCTTCACCTTAAAGGCTTGGGGTACGGTCAAGGAGGTGAAGCAGCGGCTGCAGGAGGCTACAGGGTGCCGCTTCTCATGGCTGCGCCTATTTCACGGGTCCCAGGAACTTTACAACACACAGCGCCTCCTGGAACTGCTCGATCGCCGCCGCCACCCGCAGAACTCGCGCTCGCCGCTGTCGTCGTCGCACCGCACGCTCAAGCTCACGCTCAAAGTGCAGAACCCGCACGACCTGACGGCCGCGTATGTCACTCCGTGGGGTGCCACGGACCCGTCGGCCATCGGGCGCGCCGGCGAGAGGCTCTTGGCGCGCATCGGGCAGGGCATCGGCCAAGGGCTCGCTCCGGCCCTCGCACTTGACGGCATGGGCGGTACCTATGTTTTTCGCGACGCTAAAAGGAGGCCGGTCGCGGCGTTCAAGCCGCGCGATGAGGAGCCCTTCGCGCCCAACAACCCGCGCGGGCTCGCCGGCAAGATGGGGCAGCCGGGCATCCACCCGGCCATCCCATCGGGGGAGAGCCACCTGCGAGAGGTGATCGCGTACACGCTCGACCACCGCGGCTTCAGCGCTGTGCCGCCCACGCTGCAGGCAGAGGCGCTGCACCCCGCGTTCCACGTGCAGAGCCTGCGGCCGCTGTCGCGCTACGGGGCCAAGGTAGGGTCGCTCCAAGCGTGGGTGTCGCACGCCGACCTCGCCTCGGATGTTGGCGTGTACAGTCTGCCCGCACAAGAGGTGCACAAGATCGCCATCCTCGACATGCGGCTGCTCAACACGGACCGCAACGATGGTAACGTGCTCGTCACGCGGCGCGAGTCGCCGCCGACCTCGCCGGCGGTGGCCACCGGCGGCTCCGGCGGCACAACGCCCCCCTCCTTGCCAGCCGGAGGCGCCGAGGAGCGCATCAGTGAGCGCTCGTCGGCCACGTCGGCAACAGGCGAGGATGGGTGCGGCTCGCCCGAGGGTCGCACGGGTGGCGGCGGCTATCTTGTGCCCATCGACCACGGCGGCGTGCTGCCCACGCGTGCCGAGGTGGTCTGGTACAATTGGTGCTGGCTCTCGTGGCCGCAGATGAGCGCGCCGCTCTCGGCCGAGGCGCTTGACTATATAGGCCGGCTCGACCCAATCGCCGATGCGCGCGCCATCGTGGATGCAGGGCTGCCGCCCGCGTGCGCGCGTGTGTGCCGCTGCGCGACGCGCACGCTGCAGCGTGGGGTGACGAGCGGTCTCGGGCTACTCGACGTGGCGCACATGCTCGCGCGCCAAGAGGAAGAGCGACCGAGTGACCTTGAGAGGCTAATGGGGCAGGCGGAGCGTCTCGCGCACTCAGCGATGCGCAATCATCGACTGCGCGGCGCGGGCCAGCCACCCGAGTTTGCCTCGGCCACGGAGGCAGACGCGACCTGCCCGCGGCCCGCGCCCTTTTCGCCCGTGAGCGTCCGCCGCGCGGTCTCGTATGGCTCTGTCTCCGACGAGTCCGCCGCCGATCTGCCTGCGGGGGCGGCCACTACCGCTCTCGCCGCCGACGGCATCGAGCGGCCGCGCGAGCCGGCGCCACTGCCGCCGCCACCGTCGATCGCGCTTTCGAATGGTCTCTCGAGAGGAGTGATGGCCATCCAGCTGCCTTCGACGGCCGACGATGACGACGACGACGACGACGAAGATGTCAGCCAGCACGGCCTCCGCGGCCACCGCAGCGGCCGTGGCACCCCGAGCGGCCCGCCGCCGACTCCGATCGCAGGCGAGGAGACCGACGAGCTACCGCCGAGTCCTGGGCTGGCACGGCGCATGCCCTTCCGGCTGCACCGGCGCGTGGCCTCCTTCTCGACCCTCATCGGCATGGAAGAGATGGCGAGCGCGAGCGACGCCCTCGTCGGCGCGGGCGGCTCGATGGCGGAGGGGCTCAACGCGATGGACGCGCTTGGTAGTGAGGGCGGCCGCGCACTGCGCTCGGAACGGGTCTCATGGGACGACGAGATCGCCCTCGAGGCCCTTTTCTTCACCTACTTCGAGCGGCTGCTCGAGGACGGCATCAAGCGGGTGGCCACCCGCAAGCGAGGACGAGCAGCGAGCGCCGAGCGCGAGGAGCAGAAACAGCAGCAGAAGCTGCACACACAGCCGCAGCAGCAACAGGAGCAGCAGCAGCAGCAGCAGCAGCAGCAGCAGCAGCAGCAGTCGCAGCAGCAGCAGCAGCAGCAGCAGCAGCAGCAGTCGCAGCAGCAGTCGCAGCAGTCGCAGCAGTCGCAGCAGCAGCAGCAGCAGCAGCCGCAGCAGCCGCAGCAGTCGCAGGAACAGCCGCAGCAGGAACAGCTGCCGCCGCCGCCGCCGCCGCCGCCGGACGGGGTTGGAGGACATCGTGCGATAGCGACGGAGAAGGAGCAGCCGCCGGAGCGGCTTCCGCGGACGTGGGAGAACGACATGCCCGGCGACAGTGAGCCGCTGCCACCGCCGCCAGCGAGCCCGCTGCTCGCCCGGCGGCTGCTGCTCTCTACAACGCGCTGCCGCTGGGCAGACGCGGTCTCCGAGGCGGACGAGGAGAGCGAGGCGGGCGACGAGGGCCGGCCGGGGCTCGACCTCGAGCCGCTCGCTGCAATAGGATGCTAAGAGCTGCTGATTGCGGAGAGGCCGCACGTGCAGTGAGGGACGAGGAGGCGATTTACTCGTAGACATCGTCGGCGACGTCCGTTGAGCCGGAGCCCGGGCGTGCAAAGAGGAAAGAGTCTTGAACGATCGAGCGGGGTACGTGGGCGATGAAAGGCCGCTGAGAACGCGAGGGGGAAGGTCGACGCGCGAGCATCCTGGGGTACCGAGAACCCCGGTGTAATCTGTGAGAAGTCCAAGCGCCGATGCTGAGACCAGATGGCATAGCAATACGGTCGCCAAGCGCATCGTGACCTCTACTGTAGTGTGATGCCTCGACGGCCCAAATGTATAGAGTATACCGTATTGCGCGCGCGTGGTCTGAGGTGCGCGCAGCAACCTACGTTGGGGACGGGACCGAGCGATGCCGTTTCGCGCTTCGGCCGAGCAACAGAAGCGCCGGAGCGACGGTGTATTAATAATTCAGCGTTAGGCGAAACAATCAAAATAGAAGCACGATGGATGCATCGGAACGATACACGATGCGACACGTCGTCGGTAGCGCGGAAGACGCGCATGGCATGGGATCGTCGCCCAGGCTAATGCAGGGATCGAGACGCCGCCGCCAGCATCGGAATTTGCGGATGTGACACGTGATGATTCTTTGTCATCAACATAATTCACATGTTATCGTGGCCGTTTCTGGATTCCCCAATGACGGCGTGACGGCGAGCCGCCGAGTCGCATGAGGGTCTTGGGCGCGGCTGAGTTTACGTATGGGACGCGGGCGGGTGCCGCGGGCTGCTTCCTCACGCGCAAGTACCACGCTTCGATGCCCCCGAGGCATCTGAGGCGGAGCGGTGGAGAGTACTTCAGCCGCAGTCGCAGCCTCTGGGGCGCAGCCGACGGTCGGAGCGGAGTGGTGCACAGCACAACGCGAAGCAGCCGCCACTGCTGCTGCTGCTGCACAACCACGAGCTGCTGCTAGTGCAGCAGCGTGGGCGCGGTACGGCGCCGCCACGAGTCTGGCGTCTGGACCCTGTAGGACAACCCCAGTGCTGCGGGCACATCTGTGAGGCGACATGAGACGTGGGTGATGAGGCAACGAGACGTCGCCCATCGCTCGATCTCTCGTCTCAATGCTCGCCGCCGCGCTTAGGTTTCTTCTTCATCTTCTCATGCATAAGGTCGGCCGGTGCTCCTTCGACCGGCGCCCTCTTCTTCCTCTTCTTCCCATTCCCAGGGCGGCCCTCATGCGACAGAATGGGCGGCACGCGAAAGCGCATGTGTCCCACCGTGACATCCTCTGCAGGTACGCTCTGCGACGCAAGCGCCGCCTCGACGACGAGACTGCTCTCTGGCTCGTCCACCAGCGGCAAGGGGATTCGCACGCCCACGCGCGAGACGCGCCCTCCGAACCGGAATGCCTCCTGAAGCCAGGTTCGCCGAGCGGCCGCCACCTTTTGCACACGCTCGATGGGAGGTCGTGAACGGGCAGCAGCGGCGTGCAGGGCCGGTGGCCACGGCGGCAGCTCTGTCGGTGGTAAGTTGAGCCAGAGACGAGTGTACTGGTTGGAGCTCACATACCCGCTGCGCTCCTCAGCACTGGGAGCGCCGGCATCGCGGCTCGCCGTAAACTCGTCGTTCGCCTGGCTCGGCAGGCAATCCCAGAGTAGACCGCGATAATATGGATCGACGCCGCACAGCCCAGCATTCTGCCACATCGTCTCGTTGATGAACGCGTCGTGGTCGATCAGCGTGTACGCGAACCAATCGCTGCGCACACGGGAGTCGATCAGGTTGTATCGCTCACCCGAGGCGATGTCATACGCGCCGTACCGGTGCACGCCAAGGTGGACGATCGCCCGCCCGCGCACGTGTCTCAAGCGCGAGCGCTCGCGCCTGAGCATGGAGAGCCTCGCCTGCAGCCGATATGGACTTGGGCGTTGGGTTCGAAGGGCATCCACGCACCGGCCGAGGCGCCAGTCGAGCCCAAGACCCTCGACGAGGCACGAAGCGCACAGCAGACGCACGCGTCGCGGCATCCAGCCGCAGGCCCAGAGCTGCAGCATGCCTGCGTCGACAAGCGGTGCGCCCGTGCGTCCGGTGCACCATGCTTCGAAGGCCTGAGCGTCACTCAGCCCGCTGAGTGCCGCCCAAGACAGGGCACTGGCCGCAGTACTCGTTGCGGAAGAGGAGTCCTCAACCATGCTGTCGGGCGAGACGAGCCGGGGCGTCCAAGTCCAACCGTGAGCTGCGTGCTGGCGTCCGAGAGCCTCCGCGTCCGCGGCGCTCATATCCTCGAGAGGAAGCACCTGCGTCACCGGCTTGCTGTGGCGCAGCGGTGTCGCCAGGCGACAGCACAGGCGCGCAAAGTCCCGCCACAGCAGATCGCGCCGCCTAACCCCCAACTGATCCGCCTGCCTTGCTGAGAGGACGCCCCAGCGAAGGAAGGGCGACAAGTACGACGGGCGCGGCGCCGCCTTGCCGTCCGCGTCGTCGCCGGCGCCTGCACGCTCGCCCAGGTGCGAACGGGAGAAGCCGGCGCGTCCGTTGCGGCACGCGCGAGCCGCGGCCGCCTCAGCGAGCTTGCGCGCGCCGGCCTCCGATATCTCCACTCCCGAGATTGCAAGCCAGCCCGAGAGCAACGGCTTGCCCCACCAAGCCGAGTCGGGAGGCAGGTCGAGCTTCTCGGCGGCTGGTGTAAGCAGTGGTGGCAGTCGGCGCGGAGCAGCGAGCGGCTCAGGCGGTGTCAGTTGCGCCATCGCTTTGAGGAAGCTCGACCACTGCAACACCTTGGCCTCGCTCCCCTCTGATCGTGACATCGAGAGGCACGCTGCGGCCACATCTTGCGCAAACAGGGTATCATCTACCATGGCCTCGACGCTGACGCTGCTCTTCCCTGCGCTTGACAGAGCCGATCGGATGTTTGCCGTCGACGCACCCATCTCGCAAGCATCGATCAAAATGGTATTGACACCAAGTGCGATGGCGTGCGAAGCTACAGCTTCAGCGGCGCTTTCGTCGGAGTTTCGACTGGCATGCAGCACCGTGAGACTACTGCCGAGCTTGCGCAGCTCGGCATGAAAGCTTCGGCACGCGGCAAGCCAGAAACGAGGCCGTTGGAGTCGGTATCTTGGAACCGTGCCGCCAAACAACCACGACGGAGAGGCCTCCTGGAGCGAGTTGCACAGCCCGTTCCAGAATCCGATTATCCCGTACGCGAAGGGTTCCTTGAAACCAAACGATGGCTTTGGAACCACACGAATCTGTCACGAAGGGCTTGGGCTTCGGCATCGAAGTCCTTCGCTGCAACGACGATGCGCTGCTCAACGACGCTGCGACCCGATGATGCTCTGACTGCTCCCTGCCTCGTCCCCGTCCGTGCGGAATTCATGAAGTGCCACGTGGACAAACCGGGGGAGCCGGGACGCACTGGTACCGGTACAGTACCGTTCAAAAGCACCGGGCGGAGCCGGGACACACACGGGGTTATTTCCGGAACCGTATGACAGCAAATAAAATGACCGGTACGTCAGTTCGCAAATTTTGCCAAATAATTCGCACACATTCCGCATGCCAAGTGAGAGGAAAGAGGGCCGTCCGGCGAGGTACTCGTAGCACCAGCATGCACATGACTTTTTCCATTCACCTCAGTCGGGCTGCGTGGCTGCGCTTAATGGTTACTTAATGGTCCCCTGTCGAGTCACCGGAAACCTCCTTTTTCGCCGCTTCGGCAGCCTTCTGCTCCTTCCACTCCTTCAGCTTGGCCGCCGCCTCGGCCGCCTTTGCGGCGGCCGCGTTCATGTTCACCGCCTTGCCTCCCGCGCCGTCGTCAAACATGTTGCCGACGACATTGAGCACAAAGATGCGTGCGTGGCCAGCACGGATGTCAGTCACGAAGACGCGAGTCTGGGCCTCGTCCTTGCACGCGCCCCATAGCTGGCCCGCGCCGGGCAGCTCCAGCGTCTGCTGCGGCTCGCCCACATCGGGAGACATGATCTGCGGGCAAGGGAAGGGGACATGTATCGGCAAAGGACGAGGCAAGATGGCACTTGTGGCGATCGCATCATAATCGCATCAGAGTATCCACATCAGAGAGGCGCAGGCGCGAGTACAGCGACACAGAGGGTGGCGCGAGAAAGCGTCTCCTTCGAGGTGGGCACCGGCCCCAGTACATGCCCACGCGTAGCCCACGCGCCAGCACGCCGGCGACCCTCGCGCGTCGCGTTGCGCACCGTCACGCGCTTGGGCTCTGTGACCAGAAGCCACCCCTTGACGATGATCACCGAGCGTGGCTGGAAGAAGCGTCCAGGCTCCTTGCCCTCTCCTCCGAGAATCCGCTCAAAGTTGCCCTTCTTGGTGAAGACGGAGATGCGGTGGTTGCCCAACTCGGCCACGAACACCTCCTCGCCCTTGACGGCGATGCCGCACGGGTACTCGAGCTCCCCCTCCTTGCTGCCTCGCGCGCCAAAGGTGCGGACGTGTTCCATCGAGCCGATGTCGTAGACAACGACGCGCCCGTTGATGTAGTCGGCGACGAATGCTTGTCCCTTGTTTATGCACACGCCGTGCGGGCACCACAGCTCGCCCGTCTTCTTCGAGCCGTGCGAGCCCGCCTTGCCAAGTGGCGCCCCGTCACCGAGAGCGAGCTTTTGCACACGGTGGTTGCCGCCCTCGACGACAAAGAGCTGCTGGTTCTCGCACGCAATTCCGCATGGGCCCCGCAGCTGGCCATTGCCTGAGCCCGGCTCGCCGATGCTGCGCACAAAGTCGCCCTCTTGTGTAATCACCTGCAGCCGCTGGTTGACCGAGTCGCTGATGCACAGGTGGCCGTCGGGCAAGGCGCAGAGGTGCCGCGGCAGACGATACTGGCCATTTCCGCGTCCTGACTCGCCAAAGGTGCGGTCGTATGTCACGATCGCGAAGCTCCCCTTGTTTTGCACCATACCTTGCCCTTTGCAAGCGTCCTGTTGACGACCAGACAATGGACTTGATGCCGACCACTTTTTCGATTTGGACCTTTGAGGAATTAAGGAAACGCGTTGAGAGATTTCGGATGTAAAACTGACTGCATGCAATTTTGAGGAATACATGTAAGGTTTATGGGAGCTAACCGACCCATGATCGTGCAAGCTCTTTGATTACAGTACTCAATCCATGACTTAAACAGGTACCGGTAATCACGCGTTCGCGCCGTCCGGAGCGCTTGGTAGAAAAATGGCTGAACTTGGGACTTCTGAGCATGCAGATTGGCTCGCGGCGCAACTGCGACGCTCCCGAGGCATACCGCAAGAGGCATCGCCTACCCGTAAGACGGAAGCTACTGATCACAGCGAGTGGCTCAAGCACCAGATTGCGGGCGCAAGCAGCTTGTCATCGCGGGCGCCGCCGGCGTCTTCTGCTTCTGCTCTACGGGTGGCTTCGACCGACAGAGCGCTGGGAACCCCCAGGCATTCTGCTTGGATTGAGGCACAACTCGCCGGCGCGCGGAGGGGCTCCTCGTTGAAGGTCACTGATTCGCCTCCTTCGCCACCTCCTCTGCCACCACCGCCGCTGGCCAGCTTCTTGCGCCGGCTGCCGCCATCGCCCCCGAAGCAAGCACCACCGCCAACGCCGCCGTTCGTGCAAGCACGCCAACCCGATGTGCGCCTTCCAGCGGGCGTGAACGCCGTCTTGCGCGGTCAGGACCTGTCGGCGCAGGACGACCACGTACAGTGGCTTGAGAAGCAGCTTGCACGTGCCGCCAGCGCCACCTCTGCGGCCAGGGCTTCGCAGCCGCCGACGCCAAGTGGCACGAGCTGGCTGTTGCCGCTCGAGGCGCGCCGCGAACACCATATGTACAGCCGGTGGCTCGATGCCGAAATCGCGGTGCCTCCGTCGCCCAAGTACGTGTCAGCAGCGGAGGATTGCGCGCTTGGGAGCCGCCGGCACGCCGATTGGCTTGCAGCCCAATTCAACAGAATGGCGTAGAAGGAAGAGCCGGCATTGTGAGTAGGCGGCTAACGCGGCACGTGCCAATCGTATTTTCCCGGGCACCGGCAGTGAAGAGTTTTCGAACTGTGTCCACGCGGCACTTGTGTGTGGGCCGCGCAACTTCAAAAAAATCAGAAGATGGTCGTGAGCAGGTGAGATTCTTCCACGCCATCCACGCCATGCCCCACAACCCTCCCGGGCTGGCAGGCAATCGCCAGCCCTGACTGCCGCGACGCCCTTTGATCCCTCAGCAGCGGCAAGACCGGCGCAGGCATAAGCGGTGGCCTCGGGGGGCGGGGTGCACGCGAAGGTGGCCGTGATTCAGGCCGTGAGAAGACAAGCCAGGACGCTGGGGCTGCTGGCACGTGCCTTCTGTGCTGCTATCTCCTTCGCTCGCTCTCAAGTCCGGGCAAGACATACATCGGGTTCACCGTCAACCCGCATCGAAGGCTGCGGCAACACAACGGCGAGGTCAAGGGCGGCGCTCGGCGTACGCGTGTGGGTCGACCGTGGGAGATGTTGTTCTTCGTGCACGGCTTCAGCAGCAAAGTCGCGGCGCTGCAATTTGAATGGGCGTGGCAGCACCCGACCATGTCACGCTTCCTCAAGGGTGGCCTTGGCGACCTGCGCGTGACGAAGCGCTCGCACTCCACAGCAATCCGGCTGCAAGTTTTCGCGGCGCTGCTCTGCACGGAGAGCTTCGACGCGGAGCACGAGGGAGCCCTGGCTGTGCACCTGCTGCATGGCCTATGGGCCGATGGCTCGCAAGGGGCGGGAGTAGGTTGCGAAGCCCTCGAGACCGTGCTGCGTCGCGAACTCGTCATGCGTGGCCGTGCCATATGCATCACGGCGGGGTGCCCCACCGCAGCTGGCATCCTCGTGCGTCGGAGGCCGCTGCGTGTGCGTGTGCTCGGTATCGGCGTGCTGGCGACGAGTCTGGCGGGTGACGACGGAGACGAGGAGGACGAGGACGAGGACGAGGACGAGGACGAGGACGAGGACGAGGACGAGGACGAGGAGAACGAGTTCCTACAGAGCTTCCTCATACCTGACAAGGAGGGCGACTTACGGGACCCGAAGACGAGCTGGCGAGATCCAGTGGCCGATGAGGAGTGCACAAGCGGTGACGACGGAGAGGTGATGGACGACTTTGTCGTGGACGACGCCGCTCTCGCACGCGCCTTCCGCTGCTCGGATGAGTCCAACTCAAGCGAGTCTGACTCGGAGCTCTCGAATGGAAACACGGATGGCAACGATGCTGAGCATGGCACCACCGACCCGTCTGCCTCGTGGTGGGCTCGGGTTCCCGCCCTCGCATGGTCGCCGCCGACCAGTCGGCTCAGCTCAGAGACATACTCGGAGGCCGAAGACTCTCCACGACTCGCCTGCATCGATCTGACTGCACTCAGCGATGGACATACCGACGACAGCGATTGAGACGCGCTCGAGGCTCGATGATACGACTTACTGTACACAGCTATTATACACAGCTATGAAAAATAACGCTATATAGCGGTGTCGTGGCGGCCGGCGCGAGCCGCGACCGGGCGGGCGTAACCGCACAGTTTCACGACAGTACGCACGCTTAGCGGTTTTGGATCCGGTCCGGTCCGCGGCACTCCGTCGGGTGCGCGACCGTCGGCGGTCTCGCCGCAACGCCAACGGTCCACGTTCCGGGTCCGCATAATTCGCGACATTTACGGCAGCGCACCGCCGCGTAGTATTTCTAAGAGGCAACGAGTCGGCGCGGTGTTCGTGGCATACGCGATACGGCCGGTACGCACCGCGCGCGCCGTCCAGAGAGCGGTTCCCCTACGGTCCCCCAGATGCGTGTGCTCGCAGCGTGCCCGCGCCGTCGCCGCGCGAAGCCGTGCGAACTGGTGCGAAGTGCGTTCTCCAAGATGAAGCCTAATTGAGGATCTATTTTTGCGCGCGGCTCCGTTCCGCCTAGATGAGCTCGTACTCGGAGCAATCGTAACCATGTGGCGTGGGACGAGGGCTCTTCTTGTGCACCTTGGCGCTTGAATACCGTTGCTACTCCTGTCCCTCTGAGTTAGCTGCCCGTTTTGCCGCCTCTGATGATGTCACTGCCTGCGCGGCGGCCCACGAGGGCATTGGGCCGGGTGTGGCACCAAGCACAACCGTGCCCCCCCCTCCTCGTGACGAGCGTCCGCCAGAGCAGAGCGACCGCCAGACAGCGAGGTTCAGCTGCTCGCTCGGCTCGTCAGTGAGAGGTGGCGCTCCAGGGAGGTCGCCCCACTCGCATCCCCGTGGCACGTGCGCAGGCTGCCGCGCAAACGGCGCCGCAATCGCTACTTGGCCGTCGCCCAGCTTGCACGCGACGCGACTGAGGTGATGCTTGACGGTCGCGTGACGCTCGCGCGCGCCAAAAGCAGCGTGAACGGCTGGGGTACACGCCTTCTCACCATCCTCAGTCACCTCCGGCGCCGCATCTACCTCGCAGTAGGCGTCGCCCTCGCCCTCGTCGTCAGCGGCACGGTGAGTGATTTTCCACCGCCGAAGCACCGCCTTGCCGAGCACCGCCCGAGGCATCCGGCCTTCGGGCGCGGCGCGCAGGAGCGAGAGTATCTCCGCCCTTGCACCGCACCATCCGTTCGCAGCCGCCTCGAGCACGGCAACCATGGCTCCCGCATCCTCCATCCTGAGCGTGTTGCCAATACTCAAGCCCGACCTTGCAAGGTGCTCGCAAAAGGCACTCACGGGACGAAGCGACGCGTACTCGAGGCCCTGGAGCTCGCGAAGGAGATTGCGTAGCCGGGGTGCCCCCTGTGGGTGTAATGGCACCACATCATCCCAATCGATCGACTGGATGGCGCGGCCGAGCACAGCGAGCCAGCGGCGCCGGTCGATGATGACGCGCTCATCCGCGGCAGCCTCGAGCCAGTGCATCCAAAGAGGATCGTGACGCAATGTGCTCGCGTGGCCAAGCACGATCAGCCCGCGCCGTGCACGGGTGAGGAGCACGTTGAGCCGGCGCCAGTCTCCGAGGAAGCCGACGCGCCCCGCTGGATTCGCGCGCACAGCCGAGAAGAGGATGAGGTCTTTCTCGCGCCCTTGGAAGGCGTCCACACTTGCAATCTCGAGGGCACGCGCCTCGTCGCGCGAGACCCGACGCGAAGTGCAGCGTTCCCGCCAGAGGGACCGCAGCAGCCGCACCTGCGCCGTGTACGGCGTGACCACACCCACCTCGGCCGTACTCACATCGCCCGCGACGAGCACCATCTCGAGCAGAGCCATGAGCCGCTCGGCCTCCAAGCGGTTGAGCTTCGAGTCGTGCTCAATCTGCTCATGCGCATCTACCTCAATGAAGGCGATGGGCACGACGGCACTCGGCCATGCAAAGCCGCGGACGGGCGGGCGGGCCGATGGCGGCAGGCCGCTGCGCAACTGGCCCGAGTAGATGACCTCGGAGGCAAAGCGCATGAGCCGTGGGTGCGCGCGATATTGAGTGTCCAAAAAGTGAGGGCGAACTCCTTCAGCGATCAAGCGGCCGAAGAGCGAGAGCGAGAGCCCGCGCGCCTCAGCCTCGTGAGAACGCACCGAGGGTGGCAGCTGGCAGTGGTCACCCACGAGCACGAGGCGTTCGCAGCCCCGCGCTAAGATCGGCACAAGGCACGCGGGCTCAGTAGCCTGCGCCACCTCATCAATGAGTAGCCCACGCAGCGGCCCGAGGCGCGCGAGGAAGTGGCCGCCTGCGCTGAGCGTCTGAGCGCAGATGACGTCCGCGTCGGCGAGCACCTCATGCTGGAGCTCCTGCAGGGCCTGCGCGTCCAGGCCCATCAAGATGGCGCTCGCACCGGCCACTTGGTGGCGGTTGAGGTCGCCACGAGCAACCACGTCGGCTCTGGCACTGTCTGCGGCAGCCTTTGCATCTTCGATGGCCGCGATCGCCGCAGCACCACCCAACGCAGCAAACTCTCGCGCACGAAGCGCCTCGATGAGCTCAGCGCGCCCCGGCGGCGGTCTTCGCGGTGGTGGCTGAAAGCCGGCCGTCGGATCTGCCTGCTGAATCCCATTACGCACGACGCTCCATCCCTGCGACGGCGGCAATGGAGTCGGCACGGAGGGGCAGAAGCCAACGAGATGCTTGCGTTTCTTCTTGCCGATGGGCTGCCCAGCGAGCAAGGGAGTGCGGCGGCTCAGGTACCAACCAGATGGAAGCTCCGCACCACCTGCGTAGTAGAAGCACACAGCCGGCGCCCTCGTGGCACCAGCAGGTCCCTCAGGCAGCACCTGCTCCAAAGTCACGGAGGGGACGTGGGCCGGATCCGGCGAGGTGAGATTGGCCGAGGTGAGATTGGGCGAGGTCGGCTCCTCCGCCTGAGCGAGAGTCCGCGCTCGGTACAGGCCGTTGAGCTCCTGGACGCTGCATCCACACATCTCCATGGCCGTTGGTAACTCTCTTGCAGCGGCGTCAGCAGACTCGGCGCCATCCCGACCCCGTTCACCACTTGCCAAAGCACTGTCGTCCGCCGCAGCAGCGTGCTGCGCTTCTTCGGTCTCGGCCAATCGTCGTCGCAGCTCTTCATCGCTCAATACCACCAAGTTGCTCATCCGCAGCCGCACGGAGGCCTCGAGCGCCTCCAGCTCGCGTCGCACCTGCACCAGGCGCTGCTCCGCCGCGTGCACACGCTGCGTGAGCCCAGCTAGCTCGCGATCGCAGTGGCGTCGCACCACGAGTGTGTCAAGAGCAAATGCATCGAGCCGCTCGCTCACCTTGTCAGCTCGGCCGACGCGCACCACCTTGGTTCCCACTGCATGCAGCCCCATAGCGATGTTGTCTACGGCAACGTTGCACTCGGCTACGCAAAGCGCTGGGCGCAGCTGCAGCGCCGCCCATCCGCGCAAAATTTGCACCGACGTGGAGGTTTTGCCGGTGCCTGGCGGCCCCTGAATGATAGTGAGCCGCCGTTGAAATGCGGCCAAGATGGCCCGCCGCTGCGAGTCGGAGAGCCGGGGCGCGGTTACCACTTCCTCTTGCAGCTTGGCCAGCACCTCGAGGTCCAACCCGTCTCGTAGTGGCTCCATGGCCAGCTGCTGTACCAGCGGAGGCGGCAGCGACGGCGAGGTTGGAATAGCCAATGGGGGTGCACGGTCTGATGGGTCCGTCGGCATGGGCACCTCCTCCGAAGCCGCTGACACTTCGAGTTTCGCAGCACCAGACGCTTCAGATGCTTCCCCTGATGCTTCGCCTGCCGCCATGGCGTGGATGGCCGCACCGGGACTGTCCGTCGTCGGCGCCATGCCCGCCGCTCTTGTCCCGGCGTGCACGTGCGCCCCTTGCACGCGTGCCCATGCTGCACGAGCCTCCCTGTTCGCTGGTGCCTCGAGCTGCCCATGCAGGTCGAGTCCTTCGCGCTCCCGTTGGGCCCATTCAGCAGCCTTCGACACGTCCCCGGCGAGCAGCAGTGCCTGCAATGGGCGCAGTGAGCGAGTTGTGCACAAGCCCACCAGTGCCGCCAGTTGACGCGTGTAGCTCGTTCGATTGGGCCCTGCGTCAAGCCGCCAGCTACCGGACTGCCATCGGGTGTCGTCCACCTCCCACGCAGCGGGCGCCTCAAGGCCAACGACAGCCTTGTCGTCGGCGAGCTGAAGCAGCGTCCCCTCACCGACCGAGTCGACCAGCGGGTTGCTCGAGGAGACGAGCACACATTCGCCCTTCTTCAGACGCAGCTCACTCGCCACAGTCTTGCGAGGCAGAGCAAAAGTCACCTTGAGCTTGTGTCGACCGCCGTGCCGAGCCGGAAAGCGTACCACCTTGATTGCACGCACGGGGGCGACCATGAGCCCAACCCGCTTGAGGCTGTCCGCGGTGCGCGACCTGAGCCGCCGCCTAACATCCAGGATCTCTTCGAGGAATTCGAGGTGTAATGCGCACCCAAAGTGTCCAAAGTATCGCGACGCCCTCTCGTCCGTCCCAAATACGCGCCCCAGCAGCTCATTGACGTCAAGTCGCCTCACAGCTTCCTCGGCGCTCGGACGCGGCGTTTCGGCGTCAGCATCTGCGAGCACCTCGTCGGGTCTTCGTCGCTCTGTCGCTCGCTTGAAGCCGGCTTGGGCATCGCGCGTGCGACGCTTCCCCTTGCGCTCAGGCAGCAGCTGCCAGACAGCCCCCTTCGCAGGCGGCAGCGGCGCATCCGAAGGGCAAAACCCAACGATCCCCTCCTTAGAGCCCAAGGCGGCGCCAAACCACCAGCCAGCATCCTTGGGCGAGTCACCAAATTGCCAAAAGAAGCAGAGCCACTGCGACCCTTTCAGTTGCGGCTGTTCCTCCGCAGCCTCGTCAGCACTCTCATTGCCCGCCAGGACCGTCGGCCGTTGAATGCGGTACACTGGCCGCGAGCTCACGCTCGAGCTCGCAAACTCGTCCGCCCGCTCATAGATGCCGTTCAGGGAAGGCCGCACAGTGCATCCACAAAACTCGAGCAGTTGCTGCGCTCCGTGTTCTACCGCCACCAGAACATCGTCAACCTGGCGATCACTGACACTGACGTCCGCCTCGCCTATGCCTGCCCCCTCGCGAGTGCCATCCCCGTCGCCACGGCCATTCGCCGCACCATTTCCTTGGGCACCTGCCCCCACAAGGGGCTGGGAGGCCCCCAGCACCTCCGACGTCTCTGCACGCACCATCACTTCCTCGAGCATCTCGCCGTCCTCCTGCGTGCCCTCCTCGGCAAGCGCAGCCTCGAGGTCCGTCACACCGCTTGGCAGTGGCTGCACTGGCTCAGCACCCACGGGCAGCGCGAGATTGAGGCACAGTCGTACCGCTATCGGCCGGCAAGCGCCACAATCTGCCACAAGCCCCGCGAGCAGCTCAGCATAGCACGCGAGATCGAGGCGGAGAGCGCGCGGCTGCTGTGTGGTCCCTGGCCCATTGGCTGAACGAGTCGCCTCCTCAGCCGCTCCTGTAGAGCTCTCAAGATCTTCGGCTGGCTTTCGACCAGTGGAGAGCTCATGTAACAACTCCGCAAAGGCACCGGTGCTCTCCTGCGCGGCGAGCAGCAAGGCATGCGCGAGCCACGCCCCTGGCACCTCCACCCGGCCCGCGGCTGCCGCCCGTAGCGCAGCTTTCACAGCCTCTGGTCGGCGCTCCCGCAGGCTACTCTCGACTTCGGACAGCAGCTGCCAGCGCTGCCGCGCTGCTTGGCGCTCCTTCTCACGGGCCCATTCCAATGAGCGCCATTCAGCCGTTCGCTGCTCTGCAGTGTCCACGTCCACTGGTACCTCATCTCGGCTTGGCCCTGAACGGACTCTGAAGTCGTCGTGGCAAGATGGTGATCGAGTCTCGTAATCAGCTGGCCGATGAGCATGATCACCCCAGTAGAGACCGCTGCGGAGATCTCGACGGCGGAGATCTCGACGCTCATCGGATGGGCGGGGCTCGGATTGGTGAACTCCGTTCACGGGCGGGCCGTGCCGCATCGCATCGAATTGCAGAGGCTCGGGCCAGCGAACGTCTCGATGAGGATGCGATGGTTGTTGCTGGAAGAGCGGCTGCGGCTGCGGTAGCCACAGCTGTTGCTGGTGCTCGTTATGGGTGGCGTGCCTTTGAAATCGATGCTGGAGCTGCTGGAGCTGCAGGAGCTGTTGCTGCTGGTGTTGCTGCTGGTGTTGCTGCTGGTGTTGCTGCTGGTGTTGCTGCTGGTGTTGCTGCTCATGTAGCTGATGTAGCTGCTGCTGCTGCGGCTGCGGCTGCGGCTGCGGCTGCGGCTGATGCTGCCACTGCTGCTGCTGCTGCTGCTGCAGTTGTTGCTGCCACTGCTGCTGCTGCCACTGCTGCTTCTTCCACTGCTGCTGCTGCCACTGCTGCTGCTGCTGCCACTGCCACTGCCACTGCTGCTGCTGCTGAAGTTGCTGCGGCTGCTGCGGCTGCTGCGGCTGCTGCGGCTGCTGCGGCTGCTGCGGCTGCTGCGGCTGCTGCGGCTGCTGCGGCTGCTGCGGAGATTGGAGCTGTGATTGGAGCTGCGTACAGCTCGTGTTTTGCTTCATGAGCATGGCGGGCTCGCTCTCGGACTCGTCATCGGTCGCGCACGTGCTTGTCGCAGGCGACGTCCATCCACCAGAGGCGGGCGAACCGGGCCAGCTGTCGCGCGCACAGACTTCCTCGAAAGGATTCGTGCCAAGCCAGGCGCAAGCGAAGTCCTCCATGACGCACCGCGTGAATTCTGTTGTGAATGGCAGTTGCCGGAAATTCGCAT
>JWZX01003103.1:0-28134 GCA_001275005.1 Chrysochromulina tobinii | reverse complement strand
GGCATCCTGGCGGGACTCGAGCCTGGACGCCTTCTGGCGGGATTCGAGCCTGGACGTGGTGGCGTCGCATGGCTGTGATCTCAAAGACAATGCCCAAGGCTACCAAGCTTCCGTCCGACGCAGGCGACCATGGGTCCTTCACCTTTGCAAGTGACGACCCTGACGGGCGCTTCTACGCACGCCCCATCGGCTTCGGACGTGGCAAGGGAGGTCTCCTGACTCCGCAGCCGCGCCTTCGGCACCGCGCGCTCGCCAATGCCCCGCCGGCAGCCGATCGGAGCTACTCGGCTGCCACCGCGGCGTCCACAGGTACCATCTCTGCCCCTTCTTCGACGCCCCGCTACGCACTACCGGCCTCTGGCATGCCTACTCAAGGCACACCCGAGTACATCACCGAAGTGGCCAAGATGGCAGCTGTGGAGAACAGCCAAAGGCAATCGTCGTCGAAACGTCGTGGCAAGGCCGTCGACGGTACGTCTGACAAGACGACGATGAACACTCCAGCTGCGACGCAAGTCATCGATTCCGTCCAAGGTTCTGTCAGTGCCGTCGCGCCCGAATCGGGGGACGCCTTGGGTACAACAGTAGCGCCTGCCTCGAATCAAACTCCCGCTGATGTCGTACCTGATGTCGTGCCAGAGTCCGAGGGCACTTCAGGGGTGGCGCCGTCGCCACCCTCTACTCACGCGGACACCCCTGCCGAGCCTCATATCGACGCGCCGCCAAGCACCGCCAATGAGGATCCGCGCAGTGCCGCGGCAGTCCAATTTGAGTCTCTCTCCGAGCGCATCACCATCGTGGAGCAGCTCTGTGAACAGCTCGGTGAGTCTGAGGACAAGATGAACGACTTTGACGCGCACGTGTGCTACGTCGTCAACACCTTTGAACGCACGCAGAAAGCCTTCGAACGCACGGATAAGCTGATCGGCGACGTTCAAGCCGAGACGAGCCGCATGGCAGAAGTCCTCGTCGAGCTGCGGAGCGACCATCTCGCCGATCTCGACCGTCACGCTCACCTACAGGATGTCATCAAACACTACGTCGACCCGCGCATTCTCGAGCTCGCGATGACACAGCGTGGACAACACGCGGAGCTCGTCAAGCGCGTCAGCCATCTGGAGAAGGACACCGTCGTGGAACTCAACGTCCTCCAGTCTCGCATTCATGCTCTCGAAACTCGCCGTCACGTTCAGCCTACCGACTACGACACAGTCGACGCGCGCGCGACCGACAATGAGATGATCAACGCGCAGCTCTCCGCTCTCAAGGATCGCCTTCTCGATGTCCATCAACACTCGGCTGAGCAATGGACTGCTCTCGATGTCCGCGTTCGCTCTTTCGAAGTGGATCGCTCCTCGCTCAAACCGCAGCCAGTGCCTAGCATTGCCTCCAAGTGCTTTGCCATAGCATCCAGCCTCACGCGTCGCCTTGCTCGCTTCATCCTCGCCGCGCGCGCGACGCTCGCCACCTTCTTAGCGGGGGCCATGTTTGCCTTCTTATGGACGTTCTGGCTCTTGGGCGCTCCGGACCGCACGGTGACGTCACGAGGGGTCGAGGAATCGGTCACGACGTCGATCAGCCATCCTTTGGCTTTCAGTGTTTTGACGAACGTCCCGTTGCTGGCGCCGCTGTCGAAGATGAGCGCGCGTGGTTGAACGGCGCGTGCGCGGTTAAGGGCGGCGGTGCGCGCGGAGCTGCGTGTTGCTCGAGCAACGGGCGGGGCGGCCTGAGGGGTAGCAGGTGGCGCTGGCGCTGGCGACGGTGCGAGCGGTGGAGAGGACGCGGGTAGCCGCCAGATGCGTACGGAGGAGGCCAGGTTGACCCAGTCGTTCTGGGTCCACCTCTTGTCGAGCCATTCGATCTCGTGCTCGACGCCGTTGTCAGCGCGGCGGACTTCCTGCGTGCCCGACCAGACCCGTGAGGCAACTGCGGGAGCGATGAGGACGCGGCGTCGAATGTCTGGGCCACCGACGTCTGGCGGTGGGATGAAGTCCTTGAGCACGGAGCCAAAGGCCGGGATGAACGTGTCGTCGCCGAGGCGAAGGCCCGCGACGTCGGGCTGCCAGCTGCCCGGGATGGCTCCTTTGTCGTCCTCGTGCACGATGTGCGTCGCCCCCCCGTCGAAGAGACTGCTGCCTCGAGTGTCAGCGGCGGCCTTGAGGATCGACCCATGCTTGAGGAGGTTCGGCACGTGCACATGTCCGTAGCGCAGCATGTTGAGGGAGCCGACGTCGGCTTGCGCAGGGTGAAGACTGCAGCGAGAGCTTCGCGACAACATCGAGAACGGCGTATATGATCACATCATCCTCTTCGCGCCGGTATCGTGCGTCTTGATCTTGAACACCCAGGTCATGCGCATGATCTTCTTGCCTTGCGCGAGAGCCTCCTTGACGGGCACGTAGTGGAAGGCGTCGTGGGCTCGAAGGTTGTCCATCTCCTTCTCGATCGCGAGCATCCACTGATCGCGCTGCAAGGAGGTGAGGGCCTCCTTGATCCCACGAGGCTCGAGGGCGTGGATCACGCCGCTCTCTGTGTGGTAGACGACTTCCTTCCTGTCGATCGAGAACTTTTTGCCCTTGGCGAGGTAGAGCACGGCGTTGATAGTCGGGCCGTCGTCCTCGTCAGGGACGTCGAGGAGGCCAATGTCGAGCTCGTTGTGTTCATCCGAAGTGACCTTGAGGAGGGTCGCGGTCGTGGACACGAGCTCCGATGGCACGTCGTCTTGACAGAAGACGCAGAGCGGCATGTCTGCAATGTCTGCGGCCGTGGAAAGGAAGGCGTTGAGAGCGGGCTCGTCCGTCTGTACAGATCGCCGATGGAGGCCCGCAGCCGCCTTGTCGTACCGCGTGGCAGAGATGGGATGCATGCCATCGATCTTGGTCGTGGACGCGGGCGCAACGTCGGTGACGGCGGTTGACGCGACCGTTTGAGCCAGAGCAATGCTTGCAGCGTCGGGCAAGCCAGGTGGCGAGGTTGAAGAGGCATGCATGTCGTGTGTGCACTCGAGATCGGCGAACTTGGAGCGGACGGGCTCGGAGGTCGTCCACAGCGTGATCATAAGCGAGGTCTGAGCGCCAAAGCTGCAGACTGGGAACGAGATCTCGAGCATGTCCTTGATCCGCTTGAGGATCGTCATGGGCTCTGTCGTCCAAACTGCGTCGGTGCCGACACCGATGATGGTGAAGGGGACTTCGGACTTGCGTGCCAGAAGAGCAAGGGCGGCGACGATGGACACAATTTTGGTGCCGACGGCGATGGGTGGCGCGCTCGACAAGTTCAAGGCGCGCTTCTGCGTCGTCGGCACCTCCCAGGTCAAAGGTCAGGACTACTTCGAGAGCTTCGCCTCGGGCGCGCGCGGCACCTCCGTCAAGATGGTCGTCATCCTCACGGTCGTCGAAGGCTGGATCGACTTCCACTTCGACCTCAAAGGCGCCTACCTCGACTCCAACATCGATACCGACGTCTACGTCGATCAGGCGGCCGGCCTTGACCCTGTCGTCGGCCCAAACGGCGAACGTATGTGCATGAAGCTCGACAAGGCGATCTACGGCACCGTCCAGGCCGCGCGCCTCTTCACCAAGAAGTTCCGTGCCGCGCTCGTCAGCATCGGCTTTGAGGTCTCGCTCGACGACGAGGCCGTCTACCGCCTCGACCACAAGCTCGGCCGTATAGTGCTCGCCACGCACGTTGACGACGGCATCGGCGGTGCCTCCACTACCGCGGTCCTTAACTGGATGTACGACGAAATCATCAAGCACGGCTTCTCCTTCTCGCAACAAGGAGGGTGGCACACGATCCTCGGCTTCGGCGCCAAGCGGGACCTGGTCAACCGCACCGTCACCATCAGCGCAGGCGGGCACATCCGCGATCTGGTTCGCATGCACCTGGCTGACGAGGTGGCCTCGACGCTCAACCCTCCAACGCCCACCGCGCGGACAATCATGGACTTGCAGCCTGCGGGTGAAGAGACGGCCGCCGAAGCCTCGATGCACATCGCGTGGCGCGCCAACGCCCGCGCCCTTAAGGGGTCCTTGATCTACATTCAGCAGATTCATCCCGCCATCGCGCACGGAGTCAGCCGAGTGTGCGCGCACATGGCCACGCCGACGCACGAATCCTACGCCGCGGCCAAACGAATCCTCGCCTGTGGCTGTCTCACCGTGCAGACCTTGGGGTCACCTACGGCGCCTCGCACCTGAAAAGTGCAGCGGATCTTACGCCGCCCAAGGACGCCCTCCTCCCCATGGGTGACGTTCGCGACTTCTCGCTGTTCTGCACGGTCGACTCGGACCTTCCCGGCAAAGGTCTTCCTGCGCGCCCTGACGGCGACACCACGTTCGTCGACAAGCAATCGCATCGTGCTCAGCTTGGCTACACGATCTCCCTTGCAGGCGGTTGCATGGAAGCCGTCTCGAGACGCCAGCACTCCACCGCCGTGGACACGGCTGCCGCCGAGATGTTCGCCGCCTCCGTGGCCGGCGCCGTCCTCGTCTCCGTCACGAGCGTCCTCGCCTTCGTTTCCTTTGGCGTCCTTGGACATCAAACAGTTCGCATCTGGTGCGACAACGAAGCTGCTGTTATGGCTGCCAACGACGCCTCGTCGATCAAGCGCCTTGCCTACATCGCGCGGCGGGTGCGCTTCCTCCAGGAGCTCGTCACGCGCAAGATCGTGGTCCTTCTCAACATCGATGGCAAGCAGAACCCTGCTGACGCGCTCACAAAGCACATCGAACCCAAGGCCACCTTCCGTGACTACATGGCACGCCTTTACAACGCCACGGCCTCCCTCTTCCGCTTCAGCCACACCACCTCTATGGCACACCCAGCCGAGAACTCTGACTAGCGCAGCTCAGGTCTCGACGCGGCTGTTTGGGGGGGGGAGAGGGGATGGCCTCATGCGGGGGGGAGAGCTGACGTCGGAGCATTTCAAGGAGAAAATGCCGGCCTGATGTGGGGGGGATCATCCGGTTGTATGCTTACATGGCATGACTTCTACGCCTCAACACTCGCCGAGCATAGTGTTTCGTCGGGGGGGGTGACACAACCGTGTTCATGTGTGAATAGTGGTGGGTGTCTGTAACCGATCATCGTATTGGTCGAGGTTGTTCAGTTGCCTTTCCGGGCAAGTATCCGGGCAGAGCCAGTCCCTGACTCTGCTCCGTGACTGGACGACAGCGACCTCGATGGTGGTCCTTGTCTTTGTGCGTGTGCGCAGTGGCGCCAGTGCACAGCTCAGTGGAGCATACTAACAGTGAAACCAGTACGTCTTAGTACGACAGCATGTCAACTACTGGCTCTTCAATCTTGAGTGACGTATGCCGTCGCGCACTGGCTGCGAAAGCCGTCCCGCTGGGCGGCGGCAGGTCGTACACCTTGGCCGTGAGCTGATCCTTGAACTGCTGAGCGGGCCGGCCGTTGATGGGCGCGTGACTTACCGCGTGCAACACGGCGCGTAGCTCGTGCGGCTGGAGGCCGTTGGTCCCCCATGCGGTCATCTGCGCGTGCGTGAGCTTGGCCGCCTCAGCTCGCGTCATCAGGACCAGCTGCAGCTCGCGCCGGTTGGCGAGCCGCCGGAAGAGCTCCGGTTGGGCATCCGGGTCTCTCAGGGCGGCCGCGAGCATCGAGCGCAGCTCCTCGTACGCGTGCTCATTCCAGCGCTCTTGCTGCTCGAGGGCGACCACCTCGCGCTCCACCTCCGACAAGGAGCGAGAGCGAGCCACGGAGCGCTGCTGCATCTGCTCGAGCATCTGCATGCGGCTCGCGCGCGACTTGTTCGTAAGCTCGCCCAGCTTGATGACGAGCATCTCCGCCATACCTCGCAGGCTCGCTGGCGTGTTCGCGTCCAGGTACGCCTCCGTGTGGCGCATGTACTCGAGCTGCAGTTGCGAGTCGCTCAGCTGCAGCATGGCCGCATCGCGCAGTTGGTAGTCGGACGGCGCGGGCGACACGTTGGTTCGCAGCGCCTCCACGATCCGACTAAGGCACGCCTCGTACGTCTCGTACGCTGCGTCCGGCGCGTCGAAGGCACCCCACTGCACCGACGGCGGCGGCAGCGGCGGCAGCATCAGCGGCGGCGGCGGCGGCGGCGGCGGCGGCGGCGGCGGCGGTGGAGGCGGTGGCGGAGGCGGAGGCGGCACCGGCGGCAATGGCGTGTGGCCGTTTCTCTCATGACTCGAGAAGGTGCCACATGGGTTCTTGAGTGCCGCGGCGAGCGCCTCGATGTGCCGCAGCTCTGCCTCAACGTGCAGCCTGCGATCGGCAGGTGTGCTCTTGTCATGGCTCCCAATCTCCCAAGGTTTGGTCTCGCCGTTGCCGCCATCGCCGCCACGCCGTCCAGCCACGAGCTCCTCCTCCTCCTCCTCGTCGTCGTCGTTGTCGTCGTCGTCCGACGGTAGGCCCTTGGTGTACCTGATGAGGGAGGCAATCAGGGCGTCATTAGGGCGTCATCAGGGCGTCGTTGTCGTCGTCCTCCGACGGTAGGCCCTTGGTGTACCTGGCCGTGCTGCCCTTGCCGCCGCCGCCGCCGCTGCGTTGGCCTGGCTGCCCTCCAGGCTGGCTAGGCGGCGAGCGCGAGCGCAAGCGAGCCACGAGAGCGAGTGCGAAGCTCAGCGCGAGAAGAGCGCCCATGCCCACCTCGTGAGTGCTCGCCTGGCGAACGCCCTCGGCGAGGAGCGTCAGCCTTGCCCACTCGCGCGAGGGCATCGGCAGCGTGTGCACGACTCCGTTGGCATCGTGCGCCCATACGCCGCCCAGACGATCGACGGCGCGGCCCACCTCGGCGCTGTACAAGCTCGAGTGTGGGTCGGCCACGAGGGCAAGCACGAGCTTGCGCACGCGCACGCAGCTCGCTCCGAGATCGCCCACGTCCCCGCCAAGCGGGCGCACGTCAAAGATGGCGAAACGGCCGTGGAGACGCAGCTCGACTAAATGGAAGCGCTCTGGGAGCTCGTGCAGCGTGGAGGCGAGATCTCGGAGCAGTAGCCCGCCCACCATCGCCTCGCCACCACTCAGTGACAGGGCGCTCGGCAGCAGCCTCAGCTCGAGTCGCACCCCTCCCGAGGGCATGGGCGCGAGGGCGGGGGTGGCCGCGACGGCGGAGGCCACGGACGAGAAGCTCCATCCGTCGAGATGGAGCGCGAGCACGCGGAACTCGCACCCACCTGACGAGAGGGGTGGGAGGCATCCATCAGATGCCATCAGATGCCATCAGATGCCATCAGATGCCATCAGATGCACTCAGATGCAATCAGATGCAATCAGATGCACACGGAACTCGCACCCACCAGGGCATGCGAGCTGTGGGATCTTGAGCTCCTCGCCGCCATGCGCCACGGCGCTCGTGTTGGCGTCGAGCGCGTGCCAGCCGGCATGCTCGGCCGCGGCCGCGGCCGACGGCGCCGCGCAGAAAGAGCATGCAGCGCAGCGGCAGAAGTGGCACTCCCAAGCATAGCGCTCGCGCGCACACGAGACGGCGCAGCGGGGTGCGCCCTCGTCGTGCGGCTGACCCGAGGTGCACCCCGACGTGGCGCTGTGCTGGCGTGCCGTCCGCCACGCTGCCTCGCCGCTCACATCATCCGGCTGTGCCTCGGGGTACAAGAGCTCACGCAATGCACGTGGGCGCGGCGGCGGCGGCGGCGGCGGCGGCGACACGGGTAGCGGCGACGGCGGCGGCGGCGGTGCAGGCGACGACGGCGGCAGCGGCTGTGGCAGCTTCGGTGGGCGCGGGGGGGGCGGCGGCGCCGGCTGTGGCGAGGGCAACGGCGCAAACGGCAGCGGCGACGGCGCTGGTGGTGGCAGCGGTACGGACCCAATGGCCGGCACGCGGCAAATGGCCGACTTTTTGAGCGAGCACGGCATCTCGGCCCATCCCCAAGTGGTTGTGGCTCCGGCGGGCCTCACCAGCGCCACGCACGCCGCGCCTGTGATCGCACTGCCGCGGTATGTACGATCGGGCCGGAACAGCCATGCCGTATAGCTCAGTGCAGCTCCATCGACCCACCCCCACTCGCCGCCGCCTACGCGCCCCGAAATGCGCGTGAAGCCTCCGCTGCCGGCGGGGGCGGGCTCGGCGGCTCCGTACGAAAATGCGAGCTCGCGGATGCCTTTCCCGAGCTGTCGGCTGCCCGCAGCTGCTGCCTCCTCATGTCGTGTTCCTCGAGACGACGAGAGGATGCAACGTCGGCGACTGGTCTGCAGCTCGAAGAATGCGCAGGTGGGCGAGCGGCTGCATGCATCGCAGCACGCCTGCAGGCTCTGGCCCGCGCTCTCACCGCCCTTGATCTGCGCGCCGTCGTACCACACTCCCTCCTCGACGGCGCAGGTTCGATCACTCGCGCCCAACCAGCAGCCCACGCCTTCAGTTTTGGAGGCGCTGCCTGCGCACAGCTGGATCGCGAGCTGCTGCTCTTCGGGGTCGTCGATGCGCGCGAGCGTCGCGCCCGGCGCCAGCGCCGCGCACGCCTCCTCCGCCTCGAGCGTCGTCTTCGGCGCGTTCGAGAGCGCGAGGCACGTGCTACCAAGCGCGTCACTCCCGACGTGACGAAACTCAGCTGGGCAGCGGAGCTCGCAGCCTGCCGAAGCGCAGCTAGCGAGCTGGCGCCGGCCGCTCGGGCCCGTGCCGTAGCCGTCGGCGCCGCCAAAGCCGAGATCGACCGGCGTAGCCACCTCGCCCGTCGAGATCGAGCGGTCGACCACTCGGCGGTAGGAGACGCGCCAGTTGGTATTCTTCCGGCAGGTGGAGTCGCCTGGCCAGTTGAGGGTGAACGAGGCGGACGAGGTGGGCGTGGCCGTCGGAGCTGCGAGCAGCGGCGCGTTGCCCAGGTCTGACACGAACGGCGGCGTCGACGCGCCCGGCGTGAGCACCGAGTCGGCAGTCATCGCCTCGAAGCCCACGAGCCGAAAGCGGTGCACGGCGTTGCGCTGCAGCCCGTTGATCTCTATCTCGCCGCCGAGCACATTCTCGCGAATCATCGTCCAGCGCGCGCCCGCTTCGGCTCGAGTGTACTGCAGCGCCATGTGCGTCGACGCGAAGCAGTAGCGCAGCACCGGCAGCTTGAGCCGCACCGACGAGCAGTCCGGAAAGCCGACGATCTCTGGAGCAAGGATGGGAAGCGGGAAGTCGGACGGTACCATCGTCATCTCACGGCGCTGCACCGAGTACTGCAGCCACGCCTCGCTCGTGCGAGCTCGGACCTGGAAATCGTAATCGACGCCAGGCTGCAGCCCTCCGACCTCAAGCGACGTCGAGCCGAGGCCTTCGGTCCTGTACCGCTGCAGGTGCTCACCTGCTTTCGCGTACCAGACTCCGTACTCGAGCACCGGCGGCGTCCAGCCGGTGGCGGGTGGCCAGATCAATACTACAGACTCACACGATACAGCGCCAGCGCGCAAAGGTGCCGGCATTGGTCCACTTCACTATTTACAGTATCAGACGTTTCGACAACTTTATTGCATGCAAGATAACTCTTCTCGATAAGACACTCTTGCCCCGAGCATGCGTACTGTACGTACATGTACGTCTTCGCAGTTCGCACGAAAAATGGCCATCGCAAAGGACTTGAAGTGGCCTGGACGTGTAGGAATATAAGTATTTGCGGTACTAGTATTTGCAGTACGATGAACCTCTCGACGGATCATGGACGGAACCGAACGGGGAGTCTGTCCCCGCGGCCGCGCCGCACCCGCCGTCGCGCGTGGCGCGTCTCACCACACACCGTAAACTGTGCGGTGTCGCTTGAGACTGGCGTGGCGACTGGGGCGCAGCGGCGCGCGGCAGGTCCAGATACGAGATATGTACGGATCTACGGTAGTTTTCAGCGCACCATCATAATTTCCCGATTTGACAGAAAACACTGAGGGTGTTCCAGCACGCTATAAATTGAGATCCCATCCCAGAGTTTACTCGAGTAGCAGCGCCTTGACGTCGGCGACGAGGGCGACATGCCCGAGCTCGGGCAAGCGCTCCTGCAAGCGGTCGAGCGCCGCGCCCGCATCGAGAGACAAGGCGAGCGCGAGCGCCTCCTCGCGCGCCACGTCATCGCTGTAGCAGCTCGCGCTCGCGCCCTCGAACGCGGCGCTGTCATCGCCGGCCGGTCGTTTGGGCCGGTGCCACAGATGGCCGAGCACACTGAGGGCGCGACCGACCGCCTCCTTGTCGGTGAGGCTAGGGAGAGCGTCGAGCACCGCACCAAGTAGCGCCGCGACGAGCTTGGAGCGCAGCTCGGAGCACTCAGCGGGTAGAGCGCGCAGATGTAACGAGACGTTGTACGCGAGTGCCGCCCCCATCTGGCACAGGGCAGCATCCGAGGTCTCTCGGAGCGCGGCCACCGCCGCCGCCACGACCGCCAGTCCCGGAACATCTAGAGTACCTGCGGCGGCGTCGGTGGCGGCGTCGGCGGTGGCGGGGGCGTCGTTGCTGGCGGCGGCGTCGTTGCGGGCGGCGGTTGATTCGGGAGCCGCTGCCTGTGAGAGAACGCCACCCACCGGGCTCATGTGAGGGCTCATGGCGCTCGCCGACGCACTCGTCTCTCGTTCGGGGTCGGATCCGGTGACCAGCGCGACCACACCGCTGCTCCGGGAGGCAAGGTTCGTCACGAGTGCCAATGCCATCAGACGCGCCGCGCGAGGCGCCGGGGTGGGCGCCCCCAGCTCTAGAGCCGCTCTTGCGCTCAGCAGTGTCACCGGTAGCTTCACGCTCAGCAGCGCGGCGCTCACGGCGTCCGATGAGGCCGCGAGCACGCGCGTGAGGTAGAGCAGCCCGAACTGCTTGGCGGGTGGCCACACGCGCAGCAGCGCAAGCACATCTGCAGCAATCTGAGCGGCGCGCGCAGTGTCGATGAGATTAGGGTCGTCGAAGGCGGCTTGCAAGTCTGCCTCGAAAGCAGCGCGCCGCTCCTCGGACATGGTAGCGTCTGCCTTCACGGCCGCCCTGACGTTCGCGAGAACTGGAGCCGTCGGGCCATCCTTGGCCGTCAGCGGCTGCATCGAGGGGTAGGTGAACGGTGCCCGTGGCGCTCGGGCCGCCGGCGTCACGAAGGGCGTGCCGGCGCCGGGAGTGCTGGCCCCAGTCGGCGCTGGCGTGGCCAGCGGCGCCAACGGCTGAGGGGCGCGCGTCAATGGCGTGGCCGCTGACCGGCGGCTCGTGGCCGGCGTCTCGTCAGCAGCGCCATGGGCAGACGGCGCGGTGGGCAGCGGGCCCATTGACAAGCGACGTGGCTCGCCGCCACGCCGAGGAGCCATCGCCGTGGCGGGAACCGTGGACACGGCGCCACTTGCGAGCCCGTCGTGCACCGTGGCGCGCGGCGTGCCGGCAACTGGCGCCTGTGGCGTCGGCGGCTCGCTCGCGCGCGGAGTGGCCGGGGCTGCAGGCATGGGAGGAGCGATGCTACCCAGGGCGCCGAGGATGTCAGCAGTACTCATGGCAGCACCCGTGCCGGCGGGGGCTGTGCTGCCCACGCTGCCCAGCGCGCCGCCCTGCACCGGGTCGAAACGATTGCCCTCGAGCATCTGTGCAAACATGGCGCCCATCGGTGTGCGCATCACAATCTCCGGCACCTGGCGGATGCGCTCCGGGATGCTCTTGCCGAGGAGGAATTGGGTCGCCTCCTCAGTGAAATGATTGCAATTATGAGTGAGCAAATCGTACTTGGCCGCGGAGTAATCGTCGCGACGCGCGTCCACAAACTCCTCGAAGAGCTCCCGAGGTACCTCCGTCTCACCGAGCTCGACGATTTCACACGTCGGTATTCCGTGAGAGCGGGCAAACTGGTCTTTGGGAAGCGCCTGCAGGCCACCAGAGTAAAAGTACTCTCTTCCGAAGACGACAATGCCCGTGTGCGGAACGATGTCGAGCTGCACTCCGAGGAATTGCATCGATAGCGTGCGTGCCAGGCCCTGGGAGAGGTCGTAGACATAGAGCTGGACCTTCACCGACATCCGCCGCGCCTTTTACTCGAACACCTGTACATGTATCCAGAAGACCTCGACGAGGTCGAGAACACTACGGACGCTCGCTTTTTCCCGTGTCCGTTTTAATCGCGAACATGAGAAGGGTTGTCCCTCGCAACACCTGCGAAACAGAGCCACTGACTTAGACTAGTCACTTCTTGGATGTACTATAGCACGAAAACCGCACGAAAACCGCACGAAAACCGCATGAAAACGCCGAACACACTCTCTCACACACACACATCTCTCGTACGACCAAGGTAGGTACGTCTGGCGATGAATGACCAGCACGTGCTAGGTATGGATCCATGCCCGGTCCGCCAATGCAACCCTTTCTATAGACTCACCAAACCGTCGCTGCTCGAGCATCCACCCCACGATAGCCGACCTGGGCCGCCTTGTCACCAGGACCTCGTGCGGCACTGTGGCGCTGTCGAACAGTACCAGCGTGCCAGGGACCGGAATGATGTCGATCGGCTCACCCGACACGATATCCTCCACGCCGTTCCCCTCATTGTCGAGTGAGAGCTGTTGGACGCGCGCCATGGCTCCGGAGGCTGCGGGATGGATGCGCAGCTGCCCACCGTAGCCATCTTGCCAGTGATCTGGCGTGAGATATAACAGCAAGGAAACAGATCGTCTCACTGGGCGGTCGGCAGTACCAAGCCCATCGTCGATGTGTTTCACATATAAACCGCCCTCGGCGTAATTGAGCAGTTGGAGCTCCATCTCTTCACATAAAAGCCGCTTTGTCGAAATAGCAAGTTGCTCTCTCAGGTCTTCGATCGCTTGCACCACTCCTAGCAGGCTCGAGGGCAACGCCGGCCAAACACGGTCGGAGACGAGGTCGAGCATCGCGCACGAGCGCACCTCTACATCCACCGTTGTTGACGTTCCAGCGAGAGCCGCCGAAGCTCCAAAACGCCCGGAGAGTGCTGCTGCGCCGAATCGAGCGGCACTTAATTCTGATGAGCGGAGATACTGTGGGCACACGAGCACAGCTCCGGAGCGAAACGCTTCGGCAGCGTGCTCTGCTACTATGAAGCTGTGCGCGATCCCGCCGCTTCCTCTCATTGGGGCCATGGATTCCTATTCATAGATCTCACAACTTCGTCATTTCCGGAACTGTGAAACGTTCCATTTTTCCCTATAGTTCACACTACAGGGCGCTGAAGACACCACTAGTGCCACAAAGGGTCACCCGTGGTTCAGGTTCAGGCAGACCCGAGCCACCTCGCGCGTGAGAGCAGCGAGCTCGCAAGCGTGCTCTGTTTCCTGGGGAAGATAACATGGTAGCAGCGCCGCCTCCTCAGAGAAGACGTAGGTCGCCTGCGCGTGGTCGATCGGGCCCTCATCGCCGGGCAAGCCCAGGAGCAGGAAGGTGGCGCGCGACCCATCGGCGTGGAGGAGCGCGCGGCAAAAACTGAGCGAGGCAAAGATCGTGGCGGTACCGTGGCGGGACGCCAAATTGGTCGAAAACTTGACCGCCGCGCCATCGGGCAGCCGAAAGCCCTCCTTTACTATGGCGTCCACGTTGACACTGCGTGTGCCGTGGTAGAGCACCATTACGGGTGGTGGCGGCAGCTTGAGCGCACGGCGCCAGAGCACTTGGCGGCGATGACAGGCGGCGAAGCGAGCAGCGAGCGACCAGCTGACCACGCACGATGTCTCCGAGGCGTCGGTCTTAGCCTCCGCCTTGGCTGCCACGTCTGTGAAGGCCGTGCAGAGCTTGCTCGTCCTTTCCAGCACGATGTCCATTTCTTGCTCGACGTCGATGTCCAATGCGGCCACTCCAAGCTCGGTGGCCCGCTGTACAAGCCCCGCTGGGCAGCCATTTGTGAGTTCAGCACGCGCCGATGACAGCGCCAGTCGTTGCATCTCTATCTGCCGCCGCTCGAGCGCAGCCTGCTGAGCCGCTTGCCTCTGCTCACCTCGCGCGGTCAGCTCGGCGAACCTCCGCTGGGCCGCTGCGAGGCGCGCCTCATCAGCCACCCGCTTCTCGCGCTCACGCCGCTGGCACTGGATCTGCTGCTTGAGCTCGAGGGCGATTTCGCGCTCGCGGCAGCGGCGAGCTGCCTTCTCGGATGCCTCTTCGGGCATGAGACGGCAAGGTGGGTACTGCCTGTCGTTATCCGGCCGAGCCGTGCGCTTCGTCGCGGCGGCCTCGACCTTGGCGCTCTCTGCTGCCGCCCTGGCCGCCTTGGCCTGCCGCTGCTGCTCGCGGTTTGCAGCCGCCGCCTGCTGCTCGGCCATGAGCTTGGCTACCAAGAGCTCGCGGAGGAGCTCCTGACGTTTCGCCGCAGCATCGATCTTGGCGTTCTCTGCCGCTGCATCGGCCTGTGCAGTACGGCCATCCTCGGCAAAGCCACGCACCTTAGTGTCCATGGGCACAGGCTCACGCTCGCCTTTTGCATGCTCGCTCAGGACCGTGTGCTGCGCTATGCTGCTTTTGCGCCTCGCTGCGGCGGCCTCGGCGGTAAGGCGGTCGGCATAGCTTCGCTTCGCCTCAGTCTCCATGGATACATCGACGACGCGCCGACCAATCGTGTTCTCGCCGCCTAGCTCACGCTCGCCTTTTGCATGCTCGCTCAGGACCGTGTGCTGCGCTATGCTGCTTTTGCGCCTTGCCGCGGCGGCCTCGGCGGTCAGCCGGTTGGCATAGCTGCTCTTCGCCGTAGTCTCCATGGATAGAGGTTCATCCATGACGCGCCGACCAATCGTGTTCTCGAGCACACGCTCGCCCGTTACCCACATGCTGTTTAGGCACTCGGCAGGCTGTGTGGCAGCCGTTGTGCGCGTGGTCACGGCTTCCGTCCTGCGCGTAGCCACGGTCTTATGAGCAGCTACTGCCGATCTCATGATGAGGTCGCTACTGCAATGGCAGTAGCGCGTCGCTTCTGCCAAGCTACTGCCAATCGCTGCACCGATCAAGCTCTCGGCGGCAGCCCTCCGCGCAGCTGCAGCCTTAGTGGCAGTCGCAAGCAAGGAGGTTGCGAGTTCATAATCACCTTTGGCC
Organism: Chrysochromulina tobinii; assembly: GCA_001275005.1. Lineage (NCBI taxonomy): Eukaryota > Haptophyta > Prymnesiales > Chrysochromulinaceae > Chrysochromulina > Chrysochromulina tobinii. Next base: position 13,172 of record JWZX01003103.1, on the reverse strand, counting down.
TCTGCAGCTTGTGCCATCGCTTCGTCGCGGATTGCCATGTTGCAGAGGCAAGCCATAGCTACGCGTGTACTACTGCCCTGTTGCGACGTCGCCACCAAGCCGGTTAGGAGTGCTCGCTCCTTGCGCACGAGCTCCCACTCGCGATGGAACTGAGTGGGTGCCGAGCTCGGCCTATCCGACGATGAATGGGTAGTTTTGCGCATAAGTCCTGCAGTCGATGGCCTGCCCGGAACCACAAGCATGCTGGATGAGCGACTGAGGGCTTGCGACGTTGGCTTCGCCGGCAGGCGTGGCATCGACCCCGCCGCGTGTGTCCCACGGGTGAGCTGTGGTAGATCCACATCGGCGCGAGGTAGCGTGAATGCGAGGTCGAACGCGAGGCTTTTGGCATTCATCGTTCACCCGTGTCCCTGAAAAGGCAGCTTCCTTTTGAAACGACACTCAAGTCTACCGGTACACAAATCGAGGTACCGGTACCGGTAAAACTTGTGTCCCGGCACCCCCGGTGGTAAAATCCATTTACCGACTCGCAGGAGCGTCCTCTTTTGAATCGGCCGCCGTGCGCACTCGCTGCCATGAGAGCTCTGCCGGTTATATGCCGGTTGCGCAGTACATGTACTCGTACTTACAGCGTTACAGGCGTGTGTGGCGTGCAGTAGTATAGCGCACAAACACCACACATAACCAGCGAATCGATCATACCGCGCTTTTTCATGGAAAGATGCCCGCTTGTGGATTGGCTTCGACGTTATTCATCTCTGCAAACTTGCATGCGAAACTTGAGACCTCGTCAAGATCAACTTTAGGCGTGCATGGGCCACAGGGGATTCAATCCAGGTACATGTAGACTCGACCAACACGTGCACCAACGAGGCGACGGTACAACGCCCTCAAGGGAACGCCCTGGCACCACTCAACAATGTTCTTCTTCTTCCGGGGTGTCCCCGTGCAGCTTGAAGGCCGTCCCGCTTCTTTTCAGGGCGAGCACACGTCCGCCGCCGACCCGGAAAGAGCCAGAAAGATCCTGCAGATCCCCAAGAAGAGTCGTGCCAACCAACAGAAATCGGACCGTAACTTGAAGGAAATTGTCAAGTTCAACCCGCCCAAGCCATATATCTTCGGGTGGCTTGAGGCCATCATTGCACCAAATCAAAGCGTTGAGGCGCTTCCGAAGCCGCCTGATGCCCCCGGGTACTTGAGCACACACTTGGGCGAGCGACCTGAGCCCATCTCTCGTCAAGCCAACAAGCGCCTCGAAACTCATCACGAAACTCAAACAAAGGGCCGTGCTGCCCAACAGCCGGTGCCCAACCCAATTGCGATGGCGCTCATACAAAAGGCTCAGACGAACCCGAAGATCATGAAGGCGCTGCAGGACGTGCAGACCAATGAACCTTCTGCGATGCAAAAGTACGCGGGCGATCCAGAGGTGATGGCCGTCGTCAAGGAGCTGCAGCAAGAGAGACCTCAATTAAGACCTCAATTGGAGGTCTCTCCTCCTTTGCTCGAAAGTCATGTCCCTAAACAGCTACTTCCAAGGCCCAGCACTACTGCGGCTCGAGGTCCATTCTCGTATTTGGGAGGCGCATTTCTTCCAAAGCCTCAGCCGATGGGGCAGAGTACATCATCTGCCAGCTTCCACCGAGGTCCGAGAGACATCGGCTCGAAGCGCAACGAGTACATGGGCGCTGCGCCTAGCTACATCGGCCCCGACTATCCGGCGCGCGAGTACCACTTTGAGACGCCCAGCCAGCGACCAGCGTATCGCTACTCGGGCCACGACGAGCACCTCGGCAAGGCCATCGATCATCTCATCCGCCGTACCGAGCTTGAGCGCAAGGCCGAGGACGCCGCATATCGCGCCTCGGTGGCCGAGGCGTGGCGCGTGGAGCCTGTCATCCGCCAGCCTCATCTGCACTCGCCGTGCTTCGCATCGCCAAGGAAGCAAAGCCAGCCTCGCAAAGAGCGGCTGAATGGCGAAAGACGAGAGCCAGTGGACGCGCTGGAGCACACTCTGACGAAACAGCAGCGGTGTCTCCCCCGACGGCCGGAGGCGGTGCCGATGCTCTCGATCCCGGGGCCCCTGCGGCGGCCCCTGTCCGTGCCACTGCTGCCGCTACTGCCGCTTGAAGTGCCTCCGATCTCGAGTGTGTTGGAGAGTTCCCTGGCAACGGTGGTTCCGATACGAGATGCTGGTTGGGCGCCGGGATGGGAGCCCGCCGCACCTGTGGTTGCAGCAGCTGCGCCTGCACCTGAGGCGAGATCAAAGGCAAGCAAACGCAGCGCGGCGACATCGCCGGCACCGCAATCGTTGCCAGCCGCGTTTCGACTGCGTGCCAAGCGTCAGCAGCAAGATCTTCAAAAGCAGGGACGTCTGCAAAAGCAGGGACTGCCAAGGCAGGGACTGCCAGCAGCACCTTTGAGACAGCTTGTGCCAGCAGCGCTGCCGTCGCCTCGAGGAAGCGCTGCCCCTCGATCATTGGCAGTTGGCAACGACGAGCGGTGGCCAGGCCATCCGTCGGCACCAACGGCGCAATCGGTGCAGGCGTGCACCGCTGCCCAGGCCCTCGCTGTGTGCACTGAGTTAGGCCTCTCCAGCCCGCAGCTCGCGTCGGCGAGCCTTGCGAGGCTCGCAGCTCTGTGTGCCGGCGACGGCTTCTTGTGTGCAGGGCCGTCATCAGCCGAAGACCACTTGCCAGACAGATCCGCTTTGAGTGCTGCGGATGCAAAGAATCCCCAAACGCCACCGACGCCCGTGCTTGAGAGCTTCGAGGGCGGCTTCGAGGGGCTTCTGATGCTGCTACTGCAGCTGCTCAGCACTCACCGGCAGTCTGAACCGACACTCGCTGCAGGATGCATGCTACTCGTGCAGTTGATGGCAAGCGACCGTCGTAAGGAGGCCGCGGTGGAGGCTGGTGCGATCGGGATGCTTGTGGATGTGCTTCGTCAGACTGCCCCCACTCCTGAGCTCTTATGTCCAGCGAAAGGCGACGCGAGTGTGCACGATTTGCCAACGGACGAGCATCAGGACGAGCACGGTGCATCGTCGGTCGAGCACCCCGTCGCCGCGGCGATAGCCTGCCTCGCCTTGGTCTCGCTTGCCTCCTCGAGTGCAGAGCGCACCCAGCGGTGCATTGAGCAGGGCGCACTGGCTGCGGTGGTGGATGCCATGCTCTTACAGCCACACGCCAAGCTACTGCAGCTGAATGGATGCATGGCGCTTGTGCATCTCGTACGGGCAGGCGGGAGCTCGCTTCCGGACGAGGTGCGCTGCCAAGCTGCGGCGCGTGCTGGGGCGGCCACCGCCCTAACTGCGGCTCTGGTCAACCATGCATCATACTGGGCGACGCTTACGTGGGCGATCCTCGCGGTGCTCCTGATCACAAACAGCTCCGCGTTGCGAGCGCTCGAGACGATCAACGCAGGTGGTCGCGCCGCCCTTGAACACGCCGCAGCAACACTCAGGGATGCCGATGGTGTTGAGGGACAAGGCTTTGGCGTCACAACGGACGGATTCACGGACGGAGCAGGCCGCCTCCACATACCTGTTCACAGCGCCGTGAGTCTCAAGAGCATTCTCACTCTCATCGACCTAGCGAGGGCATGGCTGGATCTGTCGGCAGAGGCTTTTGCCTCTGCCAAGAGCCGGAACGTTCCTGGAGACGAAATGCTCCGCCCAGCCGTTCCTGGTGAAGAGTTTCTTTGTGGCTCGGCTTGACCGATCTCAGGGTTTATAGATTTTGCAACCTTCCCATAGTCATGCGAATGTGCATGCGAACGACGCATCGCTCAACGCGGCGCCACGCGCCTCCCACACACAGCTTGTGTATTCCGAGCGGGCATTAATAGTGCCGCAGCACCGATTGTCGCGTGTGTCGTGTTAACGTTCACAGACAAAGGTCACTCTTGCGCACAAAGCTCGATGGCACCGTCGACATTCTCGGGGTTGGACCCTGACTTGCAGTCGGCTCTCGGTCGGGAGGCGGCGGGTCGCGCGCGCGACACCTTGACGCTCATCACCCAGTCGAAGCTCGCGCTCAACGGGCTCTTCCTCGCGACCGCTGGCTTCTTTGGCATCTTTGGCGCGGTCACTTTGCAACTGCAGCAGGCAATCATCAGCGTGTACGTGTGCATATTTGGCGTCATCCTCATCTGCTTCGGTGCCGGCTGGAATACCGAATGGCTGCAGGTCTACTTTGGATTCGCTTACCAGCCTGGCGGCCACGTCATCCTGCTGCTGGTGGCGGGCAACCTCGCGTGGTCGGCGGGGTTCTTGGGGGTCCTCGCGGCCGTGTGCGTCAACCTGACAGCAGCGCAAGCCTTCCTCGCCACACCTGAGGGTGCGGTCGTTGGCAAGCACGTGCCGCTGCCCGATTGGATGAAAACGGGCCCCAGCCCTGGCCGGCGTGGCCCGTCAACTCAATCGATGATGACAGACTTTGGAGTGCGGCGCGACGAATTGTTGTGAATAGACATTCGCTGGCGTGAACCACGCAGGTCCAGACCTTCTCTCTACATCGGAGCAGGCATTGACGACCCCTCAGGCATAGGACGTATCCCATCTCGCACACACACACAGTGTGTTGCCGCATGCCGGCTGGCATCATATCTCCGGCCGTTGCGCGGGTGGGGTTCCACTTGTGCTTCAGCCTTTATATGCTTTGTACTTGATGCGCATTGATAACGATCGAGGTTTTGACCCCCAAGACGGTCTCCCTACGCTACTCGATACGCTACAGCCGGGAGCGCCGCACCGCGCCGGCAGCGCCGCGCGCACGGCCGGCGCACGGCCACCGACCGGACGGCCCACGCGGCCACAGCTCACGCGAAACCACCGCGCACCGCCGGGGGAGGGCTCTGGGGCCTACGCTCGGCTGGGCCCCACCACGCCGGCCTATACAGCTAGTCAGCACCCGCCATGGCAACCGCCCTCCGGCAGCTCACGCCCCGCCCCTAAAGACGCCCCAAGAACAGATGGCTCTACCCCGAAGGATCCTCCGAGGTCATCCGAACCCCTCAGCGCTGACGCTCCACCGCTACCGTCCTCGCTGCTGGCCGCTGCCTTGCTGCTATTGACGGCGACGTCCAGTGTGCTCGGAGTGTCACGCTCGATGGCGTACGCCATGATGCAGGTGAGCCACACGTCCATGATCGCCTGCGAGTACTCCTCGAACGGCGCGCGCCTTGAGAGCTGGTAGCCCACTACGATCAGCTCCCACGCGCGCTCACGCGCGGCGGCGGGGAAGAAGTGGTGGGTCGCGCACGACCACGGCGCGGCGGCCTGGAGCACGTAATGTGCGGCTGTCCCCTTTCCCGCACGCAGCGCCAGCGCCGCCTCCGTCGCCAGGCTGAGCGGTGTCGGACCATTCGGATTCACACAGGCGTTCAAGTCGGCGCCCTCCCGCAGCAGCTTGACGACCTTCTCCTTCGTACACGGCCACGGGCGTCCGACGTAGACGTGGAGTTTCGTGCACCTGATGAGGGAGGCCATCGGAGGTCATCAGAGGCAATCAAAAGTCATCAGCGCCACTCATCGGAGGGACCTTCGGCCGAATCGGAGGTCATCAGAGGCAATCAAAAGTCATCAGCGCCACTCATCGGAGGGACCTTCGGCCGAATCGGAGGTCATCAGAGGCAATCAGAAGTCATCAGCGCCACTCATCGGAGGGACCTTCGGCCGAATCGGAGGCGCACCATTCGGCCGCGCGCTGTTCGCACACCGCCCGATGCGCCGTCTGCCAGTGCTCCTTTTGGCACGCGGCCGAGCAGTACAGGACGGATTTGCAGCCGCCACAGATGGCGTACGAGCGCCCGTCTGAGAACTCAATCGCGCACGATTCACAGCGCTGCTGCGCACGCGACTCATGGAAGTCGGCGACGGCGACCATGAGCGTAGGGCCACCCGCCTCTGCCATCGCCGCACGGTGCGCTTCACAAGACGCGAGCACCACAAGGGCACGCACGGCCGAGCGCCGTTGGCGCTTGATGCCGAAAAGGGCCAAACGCGTCAGCGGCGGGAAGCAGCGGCGCCAGCACGGGTCGGCGAGGTCGGGGTGATCGTGCAGGCAGACGGCCAATCCCTCGGCCGCGCACGCCCTCACCCAGTCGGAGCAGCGCGCGTGCACCAGCAGCCCCACGAAGACCTCGAGCGTGGCGCGCGGCGCAAAGACACGCTTCACGTGCGGCGTGCCGAGAGCAAGTGTCTGGTGGAGCCACCGCTGCAGCGCGTGCAGCACGTACTTGACGCTCGGCGTGCCGCGCCAGTTTGCCTCAAGGCGCGCGCGCACCTGCTCGATGAGCGCCTCGACGCCGCCATTCTCGTTCACGGCCCGGTGGTAGATGGGGCGCTCTGCCAGCTTCTCAAGCACGATGGCTGCCACGTAATTCCCCGCGCCAAGGCACCCGACGAGCTCGTTGACTACATGATCGGCCAGCTGTGGTGCCGCCCGCATTACGGTGCACGTGCGCGGCTCGAGGAGGAATATGCCGAAGTTATTTGCAGCATGCTGACAGTCCGTGCGCAGGTGGTTGAGGTACCGTTGCGCTTCGACGGCAATAAGCTGCAGCCGCAGCTGGAAGCGCAGCTGCTGCGCGCCGGCGCCGATCCCCGCTGGAAACGGGGGCAGCGGGACTTGCGGCGGCGGCACGACGAGCTGTGCGGCGATGGGAAGCGGTGGAGTAGCGTCGTCCTCGTGAGTGGCTTCCATTTGACACCGTCATGCACCGTTTTCAGATCATCAAATGTTCTTGTTTTCCCCTTACCCCTTTTCCCGGACGTTACGGCAAGTTGCCCACGCAGTCATCATGTACGTGTTATTCACAGGTTATTCACCTCCATTTCTTGCGAAGTACCCGGTACAGAACCCGTACAAAACCGCGCTCGACGAGAGAGGTGACCGCCCAGCCGCGAATTATGCCGCGGCGACGCTCGGACGAGGAGGACGACGATGACTACGAGCCTGTGTACCGCGGGGGACGCAACTATGAGGGGCCGGGCGCCTCCTTTGCCGACGGCGCCGGCGACTTCTTTGATGCGGTCAAGAAAGGCGCAGGAGAACTGGCGGAGGGCATCAAGGAAACCACGCTCAGCCTCACCGAGAAGGTCGGCCAGGAGGTCGAAAAGGTCACGCGCCAGTGGGACGGCAAGGACGAAGAGCAGCGGCAGCCTCAGCCGGGGTGGCAGCAGCGAAGTGGTGACTCACGCAAGGTCACAGATGAGGTATCGGGCAGCCGGCGCATGCTGGGCAACATGCCGCCGGGCTGCTTCTGCGACATGCGCGGCTACGCGTGCCCGATACACCGCGGCCAGGAGGCGTGGCGCTTCTCCCAAGACTTCCGGTCCCACGTGCAACACAACGTCGACCCCGACAATGCGTCCGCCAGGGCGGTGGGCATCGCAGGTGGCGACGCCAAGATCATCAAGGAGGTGGTGATGGTGGCCTCGACAGCCATCAAGGTCGACAGTGCGTCCCAGCGCTGGAAGAGTGCGGTGGGCGTCGGGCGCGGCGGCACCGACTCTTCGGGGCGCTCGCCACCGTCAAGCGACTCCACACGGGCTGACCCTACAGACAGGTACGACCCGCACCCTACCCACCAGTCCCCCTCCGAGGGCTCAGTGCCGCGTCAGTCGGCGACGGGTGCGGACTCGGGGCGCCGGGGGGAGCTGGACGAGATTATGGCGCAGCTCTGCTCCATGGGCTTCGATCCGGATCGCGTCGCGCGCGCGCTCGAGGCGAGGCCCAACCTCGAAGGCGCGACGAATCTCTTGCTCGATGATCCCCACAGCGACAAACCGGCGTCGCCGCCGCCGCCGCGGCCGCCGTCAGCTGTCAGTGCCGGTGGCGCCAACGGCTTCGCCGGCTGGCAGCGGGGCTCGCCCGATCCTGTGCGTGTGAGCTCCGATACGTTTCTCGGCCCGCCGCCCACGGCGCCGCCACCGCCACCGCCCCCGCCCGCCACGCCGTCGCTCATCGGCGACTTGAATGCGACGCCCAAGACGGCCTCACCCGCAGTGGCCGCGCTCCCGCCGCCTCACGGTAGCTACAGCCGCGATCTGCTCGGAGGACTCGATGACCTCTTCTCGGGTGCTCCCCCGCAACAACCAGCCCTGCTGCCTTCTCCTCCGACGCTCGCGCCATCGACGATGCCCTCCTCCTACATGGCGCCGGCCAGCGCCTCGATGGCGATGCCCGCCTACCTGCCGACGGCCGGCGTCGCCATGACGCAGCTGCCACCGACCTTCCCGCCGGCAATGGCCTCGCAGCCGCCGTTTTCACAGCCTGCGATCGCACCCTTTGCCAACGCCTTCGCGCTGCCTGCCCCCACGACGCCGACGCCGACGCAGCCAGCCGCGGTGCTCACAGCGCCGCAGCCGACCGCACCGCCGCAGCCGACCGCACCGCCACAGCCGACCGCACCGCCACAGTCGTCCGCAGCGCCACCGTGTGCGGTGCCCCTTGGGCCATTGCCTCCAGGCTGGCATGCGTGTACCGACCCGACTCACAATCGACCCTACTGGTTCAACACATTGACGCAGCAGAGCACGTGGTTCGATCCTCGAGTCAGCGCGGCAGCGGCGCCGGCGGCCGCTGCTGCACCGCCGCCGCCGCAGCAGCAGCCGCTGGCCGCGGCCGCGGCTCCGGCGGCAGCGATGCCACGGCCCGCGGCGGCCATGATGCCTATGGGAGGGACTATGGGAGGGATGCTGGCACCGACGCCGCCGATGCCGCAGCCGATGATGATGCCGCAACCGACGATGCCGCAAACGACGATGCCGCAGCCGATGATGATGCCGCAACCGACGATGCCGCAAACGACGATGCCGCAGCCGATGATGATGCCGCAGCCGACGATGCCGCAGCCGCAGCCGCAGGTCTGGCTGCAGTCGGCGCCTACCATGGCATCCTACCCTCCCGCTACGGCGCCCGCTACGGCGCCTACCGCCTTTTCGCCCGCAGCGGCGGCGGCGGCGGCGGCCTTGACACGCCTACCAAACGAGGGATCGATGGGCGCTGTGATGGGCGCGTTGCCCACGGGATGGCACGCTTGCACCGACCCGACGCACAACCGTACGTACTTTTACAACACGGTCACGCAGCAGAGCCAGTGGATACGGCCGATCGCGGCAGCGGCCGTTCCATTTGAGGCGATGCCGACCATGTCGACGGCCGGCGCTAGTGTCGCAGAGATCAGCCCCACCACACGGAAGACGCAGGCCATGGCTGCGGGCGCGCAGTTTGGAGGCGTGGGGGACATGGCCGCGAACATGGGGCTGCGCGTCGGCAAGTGGGGTCCGGGGTGAGCCGACGCCGGCTGCCTCCCGAGACACGATAGGACGTGAAGCCCGAGACCGATGTGACGTGGGGCGCGCCGCAGCGACGCAGCAGATGCAGTCCGGGGGCTGAACGGCCACGGAGCCACGATGATACATGTGGCGACGGCGGACCCTCTCCAAGTCCATGTGCCCTTTGGATGAAGATCGGAGTATCAGGGTTTGTGTAGCGGTACGTGTTTCGTTTGGGGGTTGTGGCTGCAGTTGTGTTCCCGTTGATCGTGCGCACCGCTGTGAAAAGAGGACGTCCGATAGTGCGATAAAGCTCCGTAGAGAATATAGTGCGCTGGTCGGTCGGCGCGTTCGCGTGTGGATCCGTGTGTCGATTCTTACAACCTCGTCGAACCCAAGAAGCATTCTGCGTCGTGTGTGGACGCGACCACCAGGGCGACCACTTACGCACTAAGATCATACAAGTTCCCCGCCGCCGGTGTATAGTCCACCACGCGACGCGACCGCAGCGCCAGTCTGTGTTTCTTGTGGTAGTGGCCGATCGGTGAGCCCTCGCGTGTGTCGTTTCAGAGCTGACCTTTTCTCAAGTTTGTGACTTGACTTGACTTGACTTGCGCCGCAGCACACGAACTCTCCCCGGCTGCGCTCGTCGCGCTCGCGCACACATCCGCCTGTCACGAGAACGCGCTTCTGCCACACCGCATTAACACAAGCATGAGTTTGGAAATCCTCGGCGTGATGATCCCGTCGCCGTACCTTTGGGTACTTGCGTTCTGGGTCTTCTTGGTCCTTGTGATTGCGGATGCTGGTGGCGGCTTCCCCATCTACTTTCCACTGCTGCGCCCATTCTTTCGGCCATTCCAGCCTCGTGCCGTCTACGCACGCCTCAAATCCAAGTACGTCGTCGAATCATGAGTGCTACCGCGATTGCCAATGGCGGGCAATGCGATCACGTCAATGCTTCCTTTCAACCTGTTGAGGGTACGGTCATCGTATAGGATAGTTGCCTATGAGCTATGTACGTTTTTCTCCTGCGCGTGTTTGTCTGCCTAATATAAATAAAATACACACGTCTAGTATGTCACAGCTCCCAGTAGGCGAGCGCGAACACGCGGCAGTTCCAGAGCGCATGCACGAGCATGGGCACCAGCAGGTTGCGCGAGCGCACATACAGGGCTGCCCAAAGCAACCCTAGGGTTGAGAGCGGCAGCAGGGTGGCGAGCGAGCGATGGTGCAAGCCAAAGAGCAGGGCGTGCAGCGGTAGGGCGGCCGTGAGCGGCACGAAGCACAACAGCGCGGGCAGCACAAAGCCGCGATAGAGCACCTCCTCAAAGAAGGGCGCCGTGACGCACGGCGCGATGCAGCCGACTAATAGAGAGAAGAGGCCGCTGCGTTGCTGCGGGCTCGCGAGGGCGCTGACGACGGAGTCGAGTTCAGACTCGCGGATGGCAGACGCCGCCGGCAGCGCAACGCGCAGCAACACGTCGGTGAAACGCTCCACGGCAGCATAGCTGGCGACCGAGGCAACATACCCGCCGACGACCCAAGCCAACCAATGAGATCGCCACGAGATGCGGAACCACTGGCCGGCGTGGAAGAAGGGCTTCAGGCGCGAGCCCAGCACGTGGCTGGCGAGCAGCACCCACGCGGTATGGCTGCCGAGCACTTGTAACGCCTGCGACGCGCTTGGCGTGAGCGGCACGCCAATCCCTACGAGGCCTTCCAGCGCAATCGAAAGGCTACTCCCGACACAGCCCGAGAGCAGAAACGCCGCGAGGAGGGCGGCAGTCGCCTCGAGCAGCTCGTAGCGCGTCTGGCTCGGCACGGACCACGGCAAGCTTATGGGTAGGCCGCCGTCGGGCGTGAGCTGCTCCGACGATCGCCGCTTGGCACGGCGCCTGTGCATGGCCGCACCTCCGATGGCCATCGCCAGCAGGCTGCCCACAACGGAGTCACCCCCGACATCGACTGATGCCCATCGTAGCGGAAGGCGGATGTATACACCCGCTGCAGCTACGTGGCACATAAACGCGACAAGCAAAGCTGCGAGCTGCACACTGGGTTTGGGGCACTCGTCATCGAGAACTCCTCGAGTGCAAAACAATGGCACTCCGCAACGGGCTCCGTGTCTCCCCGTGGCTGTCGCACAACCGTGCATTGATGATGGTCGTAACGGTGCCCCGCAGAACGCCACCGACCCTCGTCCCGCTGACTGCAGCAACGGCAAAAGTGGAGCAGAAAACGACAGCACCGCGACCGACGCGACGACGACCATCGCGCAGCCACAAGCGCGAGTAGAACTGTGAAAACACATTACATGTAACAAGTCTGAGATTTTTGCGTTCGAACGCGGCGAGGTGCATGAGCGCGACCATTTTGGCTAAGATTCGATATCGCGAATGTGTCTCCCGCGACGACGGGCGACTCGCGCCTCTCTCATCGGCTTGCGTCCAATATCGTCGCATGGCGGTCGTCTTGCTCTGTCGGCATGGCGAGACGGAGGCCAATGCGGCTGGCATCCTTCAGGGTCAGAGTGACAGTGTGCTGACAGAATTAGGTCGGGCGCAAGCTGTGCTGCTTGGAATCGCTGTCGCTAGGCGGCTTGCTGCGAGTGGTGGGCTGCCGCCTTGTCCGTTCATCTACAGCTCAGATCTGTCGCGTGCAGTGGACACCGCGGCGGCCGTCGTCGCGGCGTGCAGCGGGCACATAGAACTGAAGCTCCAACAAGATGCACGGCTTCGCGAGCGACGCCTCGGCCCATTTCAGGGGAGAACGCAGGATGACTGCCAGCGATGCTACCCGAAGACGTGGGAAGCTTTTCTACGCGAAGGAGAAGCTTTCCTAAGCGACCCGGCACAGCCAAAGGAGGCGGGCGCCGACGCCAACGGCGGAATCGAGTCTGTGTCCGACATGCGCTCGCGTGCCGTGGCTGTCCTCAACGAGATCGCGTCGGCGAATCCGCAGCAGACCACGGTCGTCGTCTCCCATGGCGGCCTGGTCAACTTGGCGATCAGCACGCTCACTGCACAGAGGAGCGCTCTGCCGCACATCGGCAACTGCAGCATCTCCGTGCTGAGACGAGAGGCAAACGGTACGTGGGTGGCAGATGTGATCGGAGACAGCGACCACGTGAAGCGTGGCTGGCGAGACGAGTCCAACGTCGATGCCCCAGCAGTGCGGTGAGGTTCCGGAAGCGCTCTACACACTATCTACACACAGGGGGTACCAGCCGGCTATGGTAAGTAAGTAAGTAAAGTACAACACGCCAGACGCGCAGCGCCGCGGGCGCGAGAATTTTGACCTTGGGGGAGGGTTTCAACACTCAAGTAACTACCCTATGGTGTTTCTACATACGTACATAGTGGGGCGCGATATTTTGACCTTGGGGGAGGGTTTCAACACACTCAGGTAATTACCCTATGCGTTTGGTGTTTCTACATAGTATCAAAGATAGTGACACGTCGGCGAGGGGGGGGACCGCAGCATATAAGCATACTATAGACCGGAGTCACCTGTACTTCTCAGCCGAGCGCGCGTGCGCGCCACTTCACTGCGCGTCGCTCCTCTCTCATGGGGCACCGTACCGTAATTAATTCTAGCCGTGGGGGACCACTTGAGCACAGGGCATCTCTCGTCCGAGCGGAGTATGAGGCAGCGGCTGCCGCACTCGACACCCGGACAGCAGCCTGGTACATTCGGACGGGGACCGCCGCCCCAGTCGGGGCACCGACGGCAGTCGATATCCTCGCTTCGTTCCCTCCAGTTCGCGGCCTGGTCTTTGGCAGCACCGCTTGCGGGGGATCCAGGGAGGTCGGCATCCTCCTTGCCCAGGCTGCGTCGTCGTCAGCCCAGCGTCAGTGGCGCTCGCTCGGCGCCCGTTCCATGCTCG
>JWZX01003102.1:0-27801 GCA_001275005.1 Chrysochromulina tobinii | reverse complement strand
ATAGCAAAGCTTGAACTCGAGGGCGCTTATGTGGGCAAGCTCGGGCGGCCTGAGCGCGTAGTGCGTCCCGTCGTCCACGGGGATGGGCAGCTCATTCTCGTGGCGCTTGTAGACGTTGCAGAGGCCGTGCTTGCCCTTGGGCTTGCCCGGCATGCGCGCACCCTCGGCTGCTTCACCCTCCACGTCCATATCAGCCAGCCGATTCCACACATCCTCCAAGTTGGCGTCGGGGGCGGCCTCGTGCTCGCCGGCATCTTCTGCTGCAGGCACCTCATCCGCGGCGACTGCTCTGGTCGGCTCGGGCGCTTCGGCACCGGCGCGGCGCTGCACCACCCGCTCTCCCTCCTCCGCTTCGGCGTCCTCCTCCTCCTCCTCCTCCTCCTCCTCCTCCTCCTCATCCTCATCCTCATCCTCCTCCACCTCTTCGTCGAGCCCCCCAGCAACTGCGGCGCGCTTGGCCGCGCGCACATAGTCCCACGCATAGACGAATGTCTCCTTGTGCGTGCTGCGCCCAGATGGATGGCCCAAGACCACAGATGCACACTGGGTGGGCGCCAGCTCGATCGAAGCGTGGTTGATCACGTGATGCGCAAAGTTCATGGCGAAGCGCGTATCGGTGCCCTTGTCGTCGGCCTTGGAGTCGCGCATCCGCACGGCTCGCAGCGCCTCGAGAAAGAGCGGACCGGCGACGCACAAGTCGGTCGTCTCCTTGCCCATGTACTTGATCTGGTACAAGGACGCCGCGACGCTACCAGCGCCCCCACCCATAGACTGGGGATTGTTGTTGGCGCCGGTCAGCCCATCAAGGATGGCACCTCGCTCGATGACGATGCCGTTTCGGCACGCCATGTTCTGGAGCTCGTCGAGGATGAGCGCGCAATGCTGCTGCCTGGCGCGGAGCCTCGCCACGGCATCGGGGTCCTTGGCGCACGGCTGCAAAGAATCCTCGCTCGACGAGAGCCGCCGCAGACGGCCGAAGAGACCCTCAAATTCAGGCCTCGCGAGGAGGGCGCTCAGCTTGCCCTCTGCCGTGATCAGCCTGAACAGCTGCTCCTGCGCAGCTTTGCCATCGACCTTCTCGCCCCTGTTCCGCTTCAGGACCAAGACCTCAAGCGGATCACCAGAAACGTCGTCCTCGGTGGCCGCGCAGAAGAACTGGAGACGCGGCGGCGGAGGGCGGCGGGGCAGCGGCCAGAGCGGTGGTGGCGGCGGCGGCGTTAACGGCGGTCGCCAAAGCGGCCCCGGCTTCGGGAGAGCAGCAGGCCACACAACGTCTGGCTCAGAAACCTCGCCCACGGGTGCCAAGCTCGGCCTCCACGGTGCAGGCACCCGAGCCACAGGCAGCCGACGGCGCCTGATCTCAACTGCCAGCGCACGTGTGTCGGCCTGCGCCCGACGCGCGTCGTTTGGGGGCAGTGTGCTGTGAACCTGCGAGCAAGAGTCATGCAAAGGCGGACGCGTGAGAGTGCTCAACGGGCCAAAGTGCTGTGCGGCGGGGCGCCATAAAAGGTTAAAAGTGCACCGTGAACGCCACGTCTCGTTTATTGTCCTCGTTGGCGATAACGGCCGGATCCGAGCTCCCCTCCGCGTAGCAGAGCGAGCACCGCCAGCCGATCAAGTCGCCGGTGCTCCCTTCCAGGTTTGCCTTTTCGTCGCTTGCCTTTTCGTCGCTCCCCACATGTAGGCAGACGGCGCACGTGTACGGCTGTCCGTGGACGCGGCCGAAGCACATGCGGCACCCCGTGACGCCGCGTTTCCCGCACGTGCACGTGGCTTTATGCTCGTGCACCCCGCGGTTGACTGCCGACATGTTGGCGTGGTGTAGAAACTCGCGCAGGTCGTGGATTGGTGCTTGCATGGCGTGGCGATGGGTCACCGCGGCGTCGCGCCGTTTTGCAACGGGCCGCTCGTCGTCCGTGGAGCGCGTCGAGTGCCGCTGCATCACAGACACAGCTTGGTACGCGATGGGAAGCTCGCCGATGCACTGCGAGTCTTGCGCCGCGCACCAACGAGCCATGAGCTCGGGATCGTCGGCCACATCCGAGAGCAGCTCGGGGCATAACCCGCCCCAGCCCTTCCCGTGAAGATGCTGCGACTTCCGCTTGTTGCACTCGGTGACGTCCTTCCATGAGGCGCAGATGCCGTGAATGCCAGTTTTCCGATCTTCGCCGTCCACGCGCACGTTGCCACGCGCCGACGGGTCGATGCCGATGAGGTCTTTGATGAGCATTTTGGCGCGCTTGTGAAAGATCGCCGAGGTTGCGACTGGGTTGTTGTCGGCCAACCGTTGCAACGTGGCCTCGCGCATATCCTGTCCGGGGGCACTGCCATGATGCTGCCGAGCCGCATCGGGCGCCACGAGGGCGTCGTAGAAGCTCTCCGGCGCGTGCGCTGGAAACTCGTCGGCGCCGGTGGTCGGGAACGACATGCGGATGCTCAGCGGGTCGTGCACGTCGTCAGGAGAGACCGAGTTGAAGACGGAGCCCAGGCCAAAGAACCGCGTGGCCGCAATGTGCTTGGTGACCTCGGCGGCGCGCTCCTGGGTGCCCCACCGCTGCTTGGCGCCGCAAAGCGAGATGAAGGGCAGCACCTTCCGGAGCAGCACGAGCGCGGCCTCACCCTTGGGATTGGCTTGCGCCGATTGCAGAAGCTTTACGAAGTCCGGATCACAGACGAGCCTTCGGAATTCCGCAAACGCCTCCGGCGTTGACTTGACACGCGCCGCGACCGAAATGTTGACGTCGTGGCGCATGCGGACGTTGGCTAGGTGGAAGAGAAGGCTCATGCAATGAGCCACGCGGCAATCGTAGTAGAGCGCGAGGTGCTCCATGGCGCGCTCCGTGAGCGGCTTACCCCTCCGCAAGCCTTGCCTCAGTGGAAAAATGGCCCACCAGGCGCCATAAATCCCTTCGGCAGCACGGTCGTAGTCGTCGAGGAGTTCGCCGTGCCGTCGACGCCTGAGAGCCTCCGGGCGAGCATGGGCGCCTGGAGCAGGAGGAGCGCCGTCCTCCTCCTCTAAGCTCGCCCCGCCGGCATGCGACGGCGCACCGCAATCGCCGTCCGTGGTGCCCTCGCCCTCCTCGTCTCCCATACTCGTGATCCGCACGATCGCATCGACAAAGTCGGCCATATTGCGCTCGGGAACCTGGAACACGCCCACGTACGAGTTGGGCACCCGCGAGGCCGACTCGTCAGCATTGTGTTCGCCAGCCGCATCCTCCGCCGCGAGGCCGGCGGCCGCACGGTCCTCGTCGCTCATCGCGCCGGCACGCACGCCTGCTACGTCGGAACCCGCGCCTCGTGCATCTGCCGCGATTGAGACGGCGTCGTGCAAGCCGCGTGCCTTCTCCCTCACGTGGCGTTCAACGGCACCGTCCAAGAGGCGCTCGATCTCTTGGAGGGACGGCATCTCCAGGCCACCCTCCACGCCGTGCAAAAAGCGCCGCACGGAGATCGCGTTCCAAATGACAGCGGCGTCCAGCCTCGCATCCGGGACGCGCAGCGCGGCGCGCTCGAAGCGCGTCGTGTCGCCACGAGGCCCGACGAAGGCGATGTGAAGGCGCTTGAGGGCAGCATCAAGTGCGTGCTGCAGCGTCTCGCCCTCGGATGACGCACCCATGGTGTTCTGCGGCCAGAGGAGTGTGTGAGAGTTGAGCGTGCGACGCTCCGTGGTTGCGCCCGACTCGGCCGACACCTTGATGGTCACGTGATGCATCCTCACCTCTGACAGCAAGAGGAGCTCGAGGGTGGAGACGTCGGCGAGATTTAGGAAGCCACCGCCCTGCATCGACAGGCGCGTACGTCCGTAATCGCAACCGTACGCGACGGACAGAGTTGGAGCGTTGCTCGCGTAAAAGGTTGGGTTGTGAGCGAGGAAGTTCGACGGCAGATGGGAGGCGACGGTCTCGTCGCTGAAGAAGGCCTTCGGACGCTTTGGCTCCATGCCGCATTCGCACACGTCGCAGCAGTAGAAGCCCTCTTGTCCCTCTTGTCCCTCACGCGCCTCAACGGCTTCGCGGATGAGGTGAAGGTGGCGGCCGGAGCTCGCGTGGAAGTAGACGTTGTGAAACGTACGCCGCGTCGCCACGACGCGTTGGCGAGGCATCTGTGGGCCGGAGGACGGGCCGAGCAGCTCACAGGTCCGCGGCGCGTGAAGCCCGACGGGCGCATCGGCCCCACGGCCAGTTGGAACGAAGCCATCGAGGCGATCGACATCGGCGCGCTCAATCAGCAGCCAGTGGTCCGGAAACTTTGTCACGATGTCTGAGATCAGGTGGCGACGCTCATAGCGGTCCTCCGGCGACCGAAGGCCGCAGCACGCGCACGTGCGCAGCTTGATTTGCGCCAGCGAATCTCGGTAGTCGTTCACGATCCGGACAGCGTCCGTCTCGTCGATGCGCCCGTATCGGTCGATGTCCTCAGCCGTCTCCTGCCGTGCGCCCTCGAGGCCCGCGCCGGCGAGACCGTATAACGGCCGCAGCCGACGCGAGTTGCGCGTGAAGGCCGAGCCGTTGCACCCGTACATCTCGTCGAGTACCTCGGCCTCACGATCATCAGGACGATCTTGTGCCATGGACTGGCGCGCCGTTCGCATGCGCGCTGCATTCGCATCCCGCGCTGGCGCCGTTCGCTTGCGCGCTGCGTCCGCAGCCCGCGCCGACTCATCCATGGACTTGCGCGCCGTTCGCTTGCGCGCTGCGTCCGCATCCCGCGCCGGCGCCGTTCGCTTGCGCGCTGCGTCCGCAGCCCGCGATGCTGCCTGCGACTCTGCTTGCGCTGCGGAGGCTGCGTCTTGCGCGTCGAAAGTTGCGGCGCCATTCGCTGCCTTGTGCTTCTTGCAGAACTCTTCGCGCAGTTTGAAAAGGGCTGACACAGAGATGCCTGCCTTCTCCCTCCCCAGCCGCGCTGCAACAGCCGCGATCGTCTCGGCGGTGGCTTCGACGAGGTCGATAGAGCGCGCCCACTCTGGGCAGAGGTCGACGAGCTTGTTGACCTTGGCGCTGCCCCAGCCAGGCACCAGGAAGACGGCCTCGGGCAGCGCGGCGGGCACCTGCGCCCACACGCACCAGGCGGGGAGGCGACGATGGCGAAGCGCGGCGCGTGGAGACTAGATGGCGGGTCGCGGCGCGTGGAGACAATCGCGCCATCGTCGCCTCCCCCAGTTATTCTCGGACGCCGTCCCACATCGCCTTGCAATGCGCCGACGCTTCCTGTTGCTACCGTGCTCGTCGGGGCGGCGTTGGAGACGCCGGCGGCATCGAACCTGCGTGCGCCGACGCGCCCGATGGCGCGCCTCCCCCGTGGGGAACGCAAAGACGCACTCGACACCGTCGCATGACGACGGTGTCGAGCACAAGTGGTGGCTTCCATCGCCGCCGCCGCCGCCGCCGCCGCCGCCTCCGTGGGCGTCAAGCCGCAGGCCGAGGCACCACATTCGGCGCCGGTTGCGCCGCGCAACGCGCTGCGTCGGCGCCTTTGCCGCCGCACCTGCACAGCACGCGCGCGCACTCAGCGCCATCGATTCGTGCTGCGGGCACGAGCTGGCCAGAGCTTGAGAGTCCGAGCGCAGCTCCTCCGTAGCGCGCGCGCGTCAAGGCGCGCGGCGAAAAGGGCGGGCAGGTCGATGGCAAATGGAGAGATGGTTGGGAGCAGCGCTGTCCTCCGACGCGCCTGGAGCCGGCCGCAGCGGGACGCGGAGGCGCGCGCATCGCGCGGAGCGCAAAAAGGTTGCACGGACGGACGCACGAATTAAGGTTTGAGGGTGCTCCCAGTGGTGGGAACACCGCAATCGTTTGCCCCCCCCCGACATATCTGGCCCTCCGACCAATGAGATGTTCGGTCGAGCACCTTATGAAAGGCCTAGGTTTGCGCGAAGCACACGATCTTTCATCATCCTGACGAACGGCGCTCACTCAAGTGAGTCATTTGTGACATGGGAAACTAATTTCGGCGCATTCGACCCTGACGGCGCAAATTAGCAAAGTTCTTGTGCTGCGCGCAAACCTAGGCCTTTTATCATTAGTGAAAGCGATCGGTGAAAACCCGAGGTCAATCGGAGCTTCTGGTCGCCCAAACGATTGCAGTCAAGTTTGCATCCAGATCGCATCCATTGGGTGCTCGAGCACTGCACACGATCCTCCACGATGCCCACGACGAGGCGCAGTCAGGCGGAGCGCTCACCTGTCGCCGGTGAGAAGCGTGGCCCACGCACGCCGACATCAGTCGAAAAAGCAGCCCAAGAGAAGCGTGTTGCATCTACCTTCTCGCCGTTGGACGAGGACGAGGGTGGTGCCGCACGCGAGTGCCACGGTTAGTGGAGACGCTATCCTGAAGGCATCTGCCACGCTTGCCGCCCACGGAGCATCCGCCGCAGCCAGCTGGTGGGCTGAGGCGCCGCATCCTCGGGGCAGTGGGCTCAACGCGTCGGTGATCAGCTCGTCGCAGAACCGGATGTGTGGCTGCAGCACCGACCGCAGAGCACGACGCGCAGGACAGCAGATGGCTCCAGGACAGCGCAGATAGCGTCGCATGGGCGGCTCACGGCATGCCGGAGTCGCCTCATGAGATATCCCGACCGGGCTGATGATCGAAGAGCATCACTCTTCTTGCGTAGGGGAGCACTGTGCATACTCGCGTGTGTCGTACACGGCATCTTGTGTGCATCATGTAGGTTTCCGTACTGCAAGTGTGCGTCATACGTCGACCACTCTTTATCTTAAGATCGCATACCACTCCATAAGATACACACCATCGAGAACAGGCGAGATAATGTGTTTTGGAGCTCGAATTGTTCTCAGCTGTGTGGCCAAATGGTTCGCGGGTCGATAATCGCGAGGGATCGAGGCGAAGTCGGATTTTGATGCACAGCTCCAAAGATCGCGAGACAGCACATAGCTGGAGGGCCATGGATCGAGTCTAGGGACTATATGGACTGATACAACACAAAGAATCACGCCATCACAAGTTACTGTCGCCACTCAGATGTCATATTGTGACCCCGAGTACGGCCTGTGAGGACGCGTTTTGGTCGCATTTCGGTACTTGGCCATGCATAGTGACTTGTGATGGCGTGATTCTCTGTGCTGTATGAGTCCATATGGTCCCTAGACTCGATTTTTGGCCCTCCAGCTATGTGCTATCTCGCGATCTTTGGAGATGTGCATCGAAATCCGGCTTCGGCTCGAATGTCGACCGCTACTTATCGGTCTAAGGTCAATTTCGATGCACATCTCCAAAGATCGCGAGACAGCACATAACTGGAGGGCCATAGATCGAGTATAGGGACTATATGGACTTATAAAACACCGATAAAACCCATATATACATGTATACATACGTCTCTGATACTGTCTACTGTAGACGCACACGGCCCTGGCCCCGGCCCCGGCCACGGCCACGGCCACGCCCGCCATCACCGGGTGCGGCCACTGCGGCCGCGGTCGTCACCGGCGCCGTATTGAGGCGTTGCAGCACGCCAATCGCCCGCTCATCGCCCTCGTCCAAGTCCACCGGTCTAGCCGCCGCCTCGGCCGCGGTAGGAGCAGCAGCTGTAGCCTGTGCACCCAGAGGTACCGCCGTCGCCGCCACTGCTGCTGCTGCCGCACCGGCCATAGCCGTAGCCGTCACGCCAGCTGGGGCGTTCTTCGGATTCATCGGCGAGGCTGCCCAGCCGGCAGCAGCGAGCGTCCAAGCATCGGCAGCCTTCAGCGTGCGGTCCAAGGTCCTCAGCCGCTTGACCTCAATCTTGATGAAGAGGTTGTAGGCATGTACCGCCCGTGCCACCCGCACCGAATGCCGGTTGCTCGCGACGGGCAGTGCCTCGGGCGCCTTCAGCATCTGTGCATGCACCTTCACGGTGAAGATGGCATGTGGCACTTCAGCGTCTGAGGTGCTCGGCCACGAGCCGACGGACATGGCTGACGGACCACGGACATGGCTGATGCGCATACCGAGCGATGCATGGGTGCCGCGGGTTCTCGTCGCGGACAGCACCGATGTCGGTGGAGTGCGGTCTGCAGGGCAGTGCGAGGCGCGACAGCGGAGGCGCGACAGCGGAGGCGTGCGCTCCAGCGCGAAGTTTACGCTGCCCCCTCAAACCTTAACACTTCTCACCACCACACTGACTCCAGATATCAGAAGCCTCCCAGCGCACGTCTCGACGCACCACATCCACCCGGTTTCGTTCGCGCGTACTCCGAGTACGTGTCACGGGGCGCGCACAAGGAAACAGCAGTCAAGGAAACAGCCACCACTCGCCGCCACCGCCCTTCTCTCGCCGCGTCGCCTCAGTCCCGGCCGCGCGCGCACTCTCGCGCTCACCAATGGCGCTCTGGCGCCGCTCAGCCGCCCTCCGCCTCGGCTGCCGCGCCGTCACCTGCACCGGCCGTTCCGGTGTGGAAACGAGCGCCCGCCGTCCACTCACTCCCCTTTTCCCACAGCAACATCTTACTCCCAGATACTCCGCGCACGAGCGCGCGCGCTGTCATGAGCGAGCGCCTTGTCGCCGCCTGCTGCGTCGTCAGCCGAGCCACCGCCGTCCGCCGCCGCCGCCGCCACCGCCGCCGCTCGCCGTCGGCATCGCCGCCGCCGCCCTTGCCCCGCGTCGCTCGGCATTTACATCTTCCTCCACACCCCATTTGCTGCAGACGAGCCGGGCGCGCACCTCGAGCCACGAGGAGCGAGATCTCGAGCGACGAGATCTACCGGTGCGAATCTGGCCGCACCTCGATCTGGCGGCCCAGGAGGAAGGATTCGTTAAAGAGCTGGATGGCCTTCGCCGCCTCGCGCGTCGTCGAGAAGAGGACGGTGCCGCAGCCGCGCGACCGCCCGTCCGCGTCCACCATGACGTCAGCATGGACGACATTGCCGGCCGCGCGGAAGTGGTCCTTGAGGGCCTGCCATCAGAGGTCATGCGCGGCGATCGAGCTCAGTCATGGTCCATCAGTCAAGCCTGCAGGCACTCACCTGATGGACCAGGCAATCATGGACCAGGCAATCATGGACCAGGCAATCATGGACCAGGCAATCATGGACCAGGCAATCATGGACCAGGCAATCATGGACCAGGCAATCATGGACCAGGCAAGCAGGCTCGCACCTGCCACGCGACGTCCCAGGGCAGATTCCCCACGAACACCTGGCAACCGCTCCCGCCGCCCTCGCCCTTGCCGTAGCCCTTGCCGCTGCCCTTGCCGCCGCCGCCGAAGCCACCCTTGCCGCCGCCGCCCTCGCCGATCCCGTGGCCGGCCTCGCGGTCCTCACGCACAAATATCGAGCGAGAGTGCAGAACCGAGTCGTGTAGCGTGCTGATGGCGGCCGCCGCCTGCTCCGGCGTGGCGAACGCGACAAGCCCACAACCGCGCGATCGGCCGTCGGGACCCATCATCACGTCCGCGTGAAGCACATCGCCCACTGCGCGGAAATGGTCCTTGAGGTCCTGCCAGCTCGTCTCCCACGCCAGGTTGCCCACATACACCTTGGTGCCCGGCGTCGCGGGCGCACCGGCGCCGGCCTGGGCACCGGGCGGGCCCGCACCTGCACCGCCTGGCCGCCCGAGTAGCGGGGTGGCGGCCGCTGCACGTGCGGGCGGCAGCCCCCCCGCAAAGGGCGGCGGCGCAGCGCCGCCGCTGCCCACAGGGCCCGCGGGCGACGATCGGCTCGCGGGCGCTGGTAGGCCTGGCAGCGCCTGCCCACGCACACGTGCATGCACGCCAAGGGGTGAGCGAGCGGGGCAGAGCGGGAGGAGGCGCGGGAAGGGGGAGCGGGAAGCAGCGAGGGCAGCGAGGGCAGCGGCAGCGGCGGTGGCGGCGGCGGCGGCGCACAGCTTCACGGTCCTCGCGGACGTAGATCACGCGCCCGTTGATGCTTGTGGAGTTGAGAGTTTGGATCGCATTCGCGGCCTCACGCGCCGTGGCAAAGGTGACCATGCCACAACCCTTGGAACGGCCGTCCTGCCCCATCATCACGTCCGCGTGCACCACCTCACCCGCCTGCCGGAAATGGTCCTTGAGGTCCTGCCAGCTCGTCTCGAAGGCAAGGTTGTTTATGAAGACGCGTGCGCCCGGCTCTGACGGCGTTGTTGTCGGCGCCCGTGGCGGCGGCGCCCGCGGCAGCGCCGGGACGGGCACGCCGGCGCCGCGGACCTGCGGCGGCGCGGGCAGACCGGGCAGCGCCGCCTCGCGGTCCTCGCGCACGAAGATTGCGCGCGAGTGCAGCACCGAGTCATGCAGGGTGCTGATGGCGTTCGCCGCCTCCCGCGCCGTCGAAAAAGTGACGAGGCCGCAGCCCTTGGAGCGGCCGTCGGCACTTTGAATGACGTCCGCGTGCGTCACCTCACCTGCCTGCCGAAAATGGTCCTTGAGGTCCTGCCAGCTCGTCTCCCAGCTCAGGTTGCCCACATACACCTTGGTGCCCGGCGCTGCCGCGCCGCTGTCACCGCTGCTGTAGCCCTTGCCGCCGCCGAAGCCGCCCTTGCCCTTGCCCGCACCGAAGCCCTTGCCACGGCCGTAAATCGGTGCGTGCGTGGCCATCGCGCGCGCGTGTGAGCCGCGCGCGATTAGGTAGGTTGCGTGCGTCTGAGGCGCCTTCCTTGGCGCCTTTCGTCATCATCAGATGTTCACGAGCCATGATACAATGTGAAGATGAAGGGTTTTTTGTCGTGGAGAAGTCTGTCGACGTTGGTGTTCCGCAAACACGAGAGTGATTGTACATGTAAGTGTATCCTATCAGCGTCTTTAGGAATCCTTCAGGGGAAATACGGGAACACTAGATTGTATCGTATGCGCCCTGCACGGTGTGTCTGCGTCTTGCCGCGAGGGTAAATGTATCTTGTCACATACATGTACATGTACATCATGTACATGTACATGTAGCTCTTGACTTGTCGTGTGAAAAAAAACTTGGATCCATGAAGACAAACAAGACCGTAGTGGCAAGATTTAGTGGTGGCCAGCAGCTCTGTTCGGCCCGCCGAACGGCCTGCACGCTACGCTTCGCCGACTTGGCCGAGGAGCTCCAGGAAAACGTGTTGGCGTGGTCGACGACGCGAGGGCTCGCTGCCCTCCAGCGTCTGAATCGGCACCTCAACCAGCTCGTCACCAAGCGTTTGGCGCTTGTGCTACAGCCGCTCGAGACGTCGCCCTACAACTTGCGCCGTGGTTTCGGCGTCACGCTACAACCCAGCGGGTTTTGCACCCAGCAGTGTTTGCATCTGGCAAATAAAGGGCTCGGCGATAAAGAGGCCACGCTGCTGGCGGCTGGTGCGTTGGCGCTGCCGCAGCTAACACAGGTGGACCTCTCATTCAACAAGATTGGTGACACCGGCGCCCGTGCACTGGCACGGGCTGCAAACCTGTTTGGCGCCTTCGAGCGCGTCGAGTGTTGGCTCCTATCTATGAATGAGATTGACGACGACGGTCTGGGTGCATTGGCAAGGGCTGCGGGCGCCATGCCACGACTGAAGCTCTTGTACTTGAACCGCAACAAGTTCGGCGACGACGGCGTGACAGCGCTCGCTGCCGCGCTGACCGAGGGCTCGTGGGGCTCGCTCCGTCTCATCACGCTGCACGACACAGCGACGACGGACCGCGGCGGGAAAGCGCTGTCCAATGCTGCAAAGGACGGCTACCTGCCCAAGCTCACGTTCCTCAACTTGAGCGGTACGGACGTTACAGCGAGCACCAAGGCTCACATCAGCGCTCATTGCCAGGCATGCTCGGTGTTGTGATAGGAGACGTCGTCGGCAGGTGTGCAACTCAAATGGAGGTGCGTCGGCGATGGGACTTACATCGTATCACTTAAGGTGGGACTCCACTGTGGGTCTCGCGAGTGGGGGGCCGCGACGCAGTGAGGACGCTGTGAACATCGGTGACGGGTCAATTGATGCTCGACACATGATGTCTTCATGTAGAAGTCAAGTCTCTTCATAAACGTACTGACACGAGACCTTGAACCTAGGCTAAAACAGGAACGGCTATGGCCTATGCGTTAACCGTTATCGAATCGAAATGTGCTCTCGAGG
Organism: Chrysochromulina tobinii; assembly: GCA_001275005.1. Taxonomy (NCBI): domain Eukaryota; phylum Haptophyta; order Prymnesiales; family Chrysochromulinaceae; genus Chrysochromulina; species Chrysochromulina tobinii. The sequence goes on along the minus strand of JWZX01003102.1, from coordinate 15,782 downwards.
CTAGCAGTGGAGGTGAGAGTTGACTTGACTTGACTTGACTTCACTGTCAACAACTTACCGAATGCATGCAATCCTAACGGACCGTGATCCATAAGAAGCCTGCCAAGAAGTGCCTAAATCGGGAGGGAGGGCCCCATCACCCAGTGCGCAGTGCACTTCGTTGCGGCGAGCACTTCGATGGTCAGGATTGTGTTCATCTATATTCTGACTGGACGGTACTTGCACGCGATAGCGGCGCCTTTGAAGGAACCTGCGGTTGAGCGCCTCGATGATCACCTCGAGGAGCGCCTTGGTCATGGCCTCAGTGAGAGCCTCGTTAAGCGCCTCGATCGGATGCCGGACTCCAAGCGGGACAAGACAAAGTTGTGCATGCAGAAGGTGTTCAACCGGGACCCTTGGAATTCCAAGCAGAAGAAGGAGCTGATGGTCGACTTCTCGACGTGCTTCGAGAATATCGATCGCGCCGCCATCGTGCAGGCCCAAGAGTTGATCCCGAAGGGGTCGGCGGCATTGGCACCCGAGGCCGCCCCTGCTGACGAGCAGTCCGAGGTCCACCAAAGCCCGGATTTCCATGAAATCCCCATTTGGTGGAACTTGCAACATCCGTCACCGCCGCCACCCTCGCCACCACCACTTCCAGATCCCCCGCCGGCGCCGCCATCTCCACCAGCACCACCTTCACCACCACCTTCACGACCACCTTCACCACTTCCATCTCCAGACATTCCCGACGACAAGTCACCCGGCGGGATCGGCTCCACCTTCTGGCCCTACATTCCCGGGGAAGGGGGCGACCCAGGACAGGCGAGCAGGCTAGAGGAGCTTCTCAAAGGCCAGGTGCCCTTCGAGAAGCAGAAGGGGCGCCGTACCCAATAAGTAAGGCAGGCTAGAGAAGCTGCTAATAGGCCAGCCCTTCGAGGAGTCAGCTCCCGTGCGCGGCTCGTCTGTGCCAACTGATGTCCGTAGGCCTGAGTCCAAGGCTTGCGCGCGCGTCGACAGGTCCCCGCATTAGTCTCTGGTGTGCATGTTCGCCGTGCTGTTGTCCTCGCTACGTTCCGCGAGTGAGAATCGCGAGCATGGGAATCATGTTAGGGGTGTTTGGCTGTTTGGGTGTGTCTTCCCCACTCTCCTACGAAGAGTTGAGTCAGAACCCGGAGATTCGAGATACATGTACCGGTATTCGATTATTCGTGCGAAAATGCCTCTCTTCTTTCTCGCAGGTGCGCTCCTGGTGCTGCGCGTGGGTCCACTGTACATGCAGGCACCTGCTGCGCCAGCCAAGACTAGCGTACCTGGCCTGCCCACTGCCTCCGACGCGGCCGACTTCGAATCCGATCCTCGGGCCTTTTGCGCCTCGCGGCTCAAGAAGCACGGCACTGCTTTTGTGACGGCCGCTCGCGGCGGCGCCACTTTCATCGGCGACAATGCGGCGCTCGCAGCCATTGGCACGTCAGCAGTAGCTGCACCTGTGCCACCAGAGCTCGCGCCGCCGTTTGCCACGCTTCCCGCGGGCGACGCCGACCCGTTCGCTGCGCACGCGGAGGCGTTCAACTCGGTCTGCTACGCGACAATCTTCGAATGGATCCCCCAGTACAAGGAGGCGGGCTTCTCGACGTTCCGCTTCGAGGACTTCATCGACGGCCGCGTGCGCAAGCTACGCGCCTCGGTGCGCTCGCTCATGCTCCGCGCGACGGCGCCGTACACGCTCGGCGTGAGTGCGGACCGTCTCGCGAGCACTCTCGGCTTCGCAAGCGATAAGGCAGGCAACGCTGCTCTCGATAAGGCGTACGCGGCGTACGTGTCGTCGCGGTTGGGAGCATCCTCGACCAAGAGCGGCCCGTTTGGCCTGCCGTCTCTCGGCGGGTCCAGTCTCCTCGGCGGCCTGGGTGGCGGCGAGATTGCGAAGTTCGAGCAAGGCATGAACCAGTGGGCCTCTTCGCAGGGCATAGAGAGCGCGAGTGCGCTGCGGCAGCTCGCGTCGTCAGTCGAGCAGACGACGGCGCTGCTGTGCAACCTGCTCGCGGCCACGCAGCTGCATCCGAAAGCCGCGGCCGCGCTCGCCATCGAGCAAGCGGCAGTGCTCAAGGGGAAGGACCCGAAACTTCCGATCTCGACCGCCGAGCTCGAGGCCATGCCATTGCTCAACAGCTTCGTGCGCGAGACGATGCGAGTGTATCCGCCGTGCCGACCGGCGGCGCGTGTGCTCAAGGCTGACCTCGCCGTCGGTGCTGTCAAGCTTCCCGCCGGAACGCTCATCGCCCCCGAGCCGTTTGTTGCGCACTTCGACCCCGAGTGTTTTGCGGAGCCGTTGAGCTTCGACCCGACACGTTTCGGCGCGCCGGGGGCGCCGGCGCCGCTGCTGCTGCCGTTTGCGAGCGCGCCGACCGACGCGCTCGGCGGTGCGGCGGCCGCCCCTGCAGGCGAGCGCCTCGCCATCAGCGCCGCGAAGGCGGCGTACGTGCAGCTGCGGCGCATGTTCGACCAAGTACAGCTGGGGGCCGAGCCATCGCCAGTGCCATCGGGTTACCCGCTGCATACAATCGACGAGCGCGTCGAGGCGCTGCTCAAGCCCAAGATGTACTATGAGCTTCAGCGCGGCGTCAAAAAGCTCCGCTTCTGAGGAGGCCACATGTGGAACCACGCGCCGGCGTTGCGCTGTGGAACATTACGGATTCATTAGACAGAGTTTACCATGAGAGCCGGCGATCTTCGCCCATTCGGTGGAGTGTAGAGAGTGTTGACGGTAATGTTAATAAGACGGATCAAAAGCGCCGGCCTGTGCCCCACCACTTCGTCTTCGAGCGGGTGGGCTCGCAGATCACCGGTTGCTCTAACCTTTACCCGCTTAACGCTTCCCAGAGCGTGTCTAAGATTTGGTTGCTGGTCTTCACTGTGTCCTGTTTCACTGTTAACAAAAGAGCCCAAAGTTCCACACGCAAACCCTGGGAAAACTTGTTTCACACACGCTCTGAAACCCAATGCGACGCTTCCTGACGCGCACTGCCACCTGCTCGGCGATGGCCGCGTCGGCGTGCGCCAATATCTCCGCCGCCGCCAGCGCAGAGCCTGCCACGACGACGACGAAGCCGCCCAAAATCACTCAAACTGCCGCCGCACCCAAGTCAATCGGTGAGATGGTGCTCGGCCTGTGCACTCGCGGGCGTCACGTCTTCCTCACCGGGTCCATAGACGACGAGAGTGCGAAGGTGGTGATTGCGCAGCTCATGTTTCTGGAGCAGGAGGCGCCTGGCGTGCCCATAAGGCTGCACATCAGCAGCGGCGGTGGCAAGGTGCAGCCCGGCTTCGCGATCCATGATGTGATGCACTCGATCACGTCGCCCGTGCACACGATCTGCCTGGGACACTGTGAGTCGATGGCGGCGGTGCTGCTCGCGGCGGGTGAGCCCGGGCATCGCGCGGCCATGGCCAACTCGCGCATCATGATCCATCAGCCGCGGCTGACTGGGGGCGGCACATCGAGCACTGCGCGGCAGCTGGCCATCAGCGCGGCGTCGATTGAGCGCAGCCGTCGTAAGCTAGCGGTGCTGCTCGCCGAGCGGACGGGCAAGCCTCTCGACGAGGTCCTCGACCTCATCGAGTACGACCACGTGATGGACGCGCAAGAGGCCCTCGCCCTTGGGCTCATCGATGTCGTGATTACCAAGCCGGGCGAGGGCTTCATGGCGGGGGCGAACGAGAGCGCCGCCGCCGAACCGACGAGCGTGAATGCAGCGGACGCTGCGTCCAACTCAAGTGATTGATGCGGCGTGAACGGAATTGTGAAATTTGTCTTTCCAAATCGGGAATTGGAAGGCACTCACGCTTCCTGACCCTGGTGTCGCGCATCAGTGCGGGGCAGATGAAGAGTGAGAAGCAAACGTTCCCCGTACCGCGGTCACAATCGCCGTGCAGCTTTGCACCGCTCATTCTGCTCGTCGCCATCGAGCTCGTCATTTACATTGTCACGACCGGGCTCGTGCTGCTGCCCGTGCTGCTGCCCAACTTGGGCATCTCGGGCGGCCACAGCCATCACTCGTACGTCACGATCGCGATCGGTGTCCTCTTGCTGGTCACGTACCAGGTCCTATTCATCCTGCTCTGCGTCTCCGCATTCTGCACCGTCACCACGCCACCGGGTGACATCCCCTCGTGGCTGCGCTCGGACGGCAAGTCCGACCTGCACTCGTACTCGAACCTGCTGCAGGCCGTGGAGCGCAAGCGCGACGGCTCGCCGCGCTTCTGCCGCAAGACCATGGCGTACAAGCCCGACCGCGCGCATTACTGCGCGGAGGTGGGTCGCTGCGTGCTGCAGTACCAAACGTTTTCAGTCTCACTCAACTCGGCGATCGGTTTCTACAACTACAAGTACTACCTGCTCACGGTCTTCTACGGGTTCTGCACGTCCGCGTGGGTGGTGGGCGCATGCCTGCCCGATGTGATGGACTCGTGGCCACCTTTCTCAAGGCTACCCGACTCGAGCCCGCCACCCTCGGTGGCGGCAGCCGTACCATTGCCTATTGGAGCGAGAAGTTTGCTGGACATGGGGGCGGCGGACCTGCAACGCCGGATCGAGTTCGGCGTGAACGCGCTGGTGTTCCCGAGCGTCGTCGATGATGACGAGACGAGCCAATACATCGTCGACGCGACCATGCTCTTCACGCTCGTCGCAGCAGTGCTGCTGCTGATCCCATGCCTCGTGCTGTGCGTGCTGCACGGATACCTTATCATGCGCGGCTACACGCTTTACGAGTGGAGGCAGGTGCTCGACGGCAAACGAGCGAAGGGCATCTCGCTCTTCGACTACGGCGGGCTGCACAACGTCGCCCTCACGCTCGGCGTCTACCCAACGCTCTGGCTGTTGCCGACCCGGTCAGGCATAGAGGGCAACGGCATCTTCTTTCCGGAGCAGGAGAGGATGCAATGACGCGCACATGCCATCGTTCGCGATCGCCGCAGTCTGCATGCACAATACCTGTGTTCTGTAGTTGTACACTTACCACTTAGCACACTGAGACGCGCATGCGGCAACACTCCGAGAAGAGGCCACACACACTCGACTCCGTTCGCGGCCACAAAGCCGCACGCAGAGGCTCTGTCAAGTGCATGCTCATCGCTACCCACGAGCGCGCAGACGTCCGCTCGGCGCACTCTCATGACCAATCACATTGGCGACAGAAGGTCCCAAAACCTCAGCTTAGGCTCCAGCGTCTTCGCATTACGGTAGCCAATCAAGACGACGATTGGGATGAAGCTGTAATAGAAGGCAGTGACGCCGTAGGGCAGGACGGTCTCGTAGACGTCGTAGAGTTTCTCCTGGAGCTTCGCCAGAGGACCCTCGAGCGGTGCAAGCTTCTCCTTCAAGCTCGCGGCCATGGCGAAGGCCTTCTCGCGTAGGGCCACGAGCGACATCCACGCGACGCGCACAGATTCCTCGCGGACGGAAGAATCGCGCAAAAGCGGCGGCGCGTGCAGTGCCGTCGTGACTCTGGGGACATGTGAGGGGTTTGTGTATAGGAGGAGCCTTTTGTAGGTGTAAAGGCTTCTATCGCACCTCCCCACAGACTTGAGCAGGTCTACTCATGGGTGACTCAGTCTCTTCCGCGTCAACCGCGGGGAGCGCTGTGGCTGTCGTGCCAAGGTGAGGCATGCGCCTGGCGTCCCACAGCTCGCGCACCCACCGTGTTTCTGCGTGACAGCCGCTCGGACGGCTTGCCAGGCGCTGACATTTTCCGCCTGAATGTCTGCCCAGAGCTTGCGTGCGTGCTGCCGCTAGCTGATAGCCCTGTGTCTGCCGCCGCTGCCGCACAGGGCTGCGATGAACCGGAACTCGGACGCCATCACCTGCCCAAAGGAAGAGGTGCTCCGGCGGTTGCAGCGTGAGACCACGTGCAGCTCTTGCTGCTCGGCGCTGCGTGTAATGATCCAGCGGCCGCTGCACCAGCTGACCCTGCTGCAGTCCTTCGTGTCGCACGAGGACGAGAGCGGATACGTGCTCAAAGAGAGCTTGGCGACACCCAAGTCGCTCGAGGAATCATGCGCCAAATTTCCGCTCGCCGATTGGCTGAAGAATTGCCAGCCGATGAAGCGCGACAAGCGCTGCCCGATGCATGCCAACTCGCGACACATCTTCAACTCGGCGGATCTGTGGGAGGACATGTGGGCGGAAATGTCGACGCAGCAAAAGCAGTCGATCTGCTCCGTCCACGCCGAGGAGCTGCACGACAAGCTCTGGCAGCACTGCACCGATAAGCACCACCTGTGCAAGGACTGCCGGAACAATGTGATGTGGGCGTTTGAGAAGCTAACCAAGAAGGATCTGCCGCTGGTGGGCACGGAGGCGGAGCAGGAGGCGGAGCGCGCGAGCCTGCAGGCCTACTTCAACGTGGACGACTGCAAGGAAGGCTTCATCTGCGTGCATGCCTCCGCGCTGCCGACGATCCTCTATCACTACGAGGATACGTTGGCCGAGGAGAGCGAAAACTCCGCTAAGGGGCGCCACGCGCCCACGCGGCAGGCAGGTCTCTCGGAGCTGCTGTGCGTGGTGGGGCGGCTGCTGCTGCGCAAGGTGCTCACCTCGTACCAGTCCTCTCTCGAAGAGGAGCAAAACCAGCAGCTTCTCGTGCGCCTGGTCCTGTCCTACTTCCAGGTGAGGCCCACTGATGACCTCTGATGACCACCGTGATGACCACTGGATGACCAATGATGACCACTGATGACCACTGATGACCACCGATGAGTCTCGCACGTCCAGGCGATGGCGCTCGAGCGCGCGGCCCTCGCCAATATGGAGTCGCTCCTCGAGGAGGATAGCTCGGTCACGGCCAACAAAGCGGCGGGGAGCGCGGCGGCGAGCGCGGCCGAGGGCGACCGCGCGGCGAGCAAGCGCAAGCTCAAAAAGGACCGGCAGAAGCTCAAGAAGGAGCAGGGACAGCAGGAGGCCGGCGAGCCCGAAGACGCTGGCCCGAATGGGGGCGAGGTCACATGGGACGAAGACCAAGAGCTCCACCTGCTGACGCAGATGGGCTGGACGCAATGTATGGGCTCGACGGGCGCCGAGGGCGCCGCGGCGGGCGGAACAGGCGGAACGTGCGAAAGCTGTGAGGAGAGCGCCGCCGCGGCCGCGCACGAGCTGGCGAGCGCGGCGAGCCAGCTCGAAGTCGAAGTCGATTCCACGGACGCCGTGGAGGCGGCGCGGCTCAAGCTGCAGCTGAGTGCCGAGGAGTGGACGCAATGGGAGCAGCGCAAGGCGGGGCTCCTTGAGGAGCGCCAGCGGATGCGCGAGCAGCTCAAGCAGCGCTTCGAGGAGTTCTGCGACAGCCGGCCGCAGCTCTCAGCGCGCTGACAACGACGCTGCCGACGCCGACGCTGACGCGCCAACGCAGCGCGCAGGGAGGCAGCCACCTCTTGGCCCCGGACGGGATCGGTCCTCCGGGGAGGCAGCGATATGATTCAGAGAGGGGCGATGCATATAGTCGCATCGCTCCGGCTCGCGACCAACCTCGTTTTGCTATCCGTTCCGATCGCACATATTACATTCTCATTCATACTTTGGTCGTCGCCAGCATGATCCGCTCTCGCTCGCCGCTCGCCGGTACAGGGTACAGATCATGTGTTTTCTAGAGTGAGGTTCCACTGGATTCATCTAAAGTAGCAAAAATAAGGTCCGGCGCGAAAAAACGACAAACCGGGTGCCGACGTTGCCGCGTTGCAGGGGACTGGGGAGGTCACGGCGTCACCGTCAGCACGGAGCACGCTCAGTCCGGCTTCACACCCAGCACCCACGCGCCCGCACCGGACGGCCGACGGGGTACCGCGACAGCTGACCGTTTCGACCCGCGCGGTCAGTTCAGGACAGGAATCAGAATGTGTGCGGCGCAGAAACCAACATGCTCATTTGGCGCGCCTTCCTCTGTCGGCGCTCCTCGACCGCTTGCGCCCCGTGGCGCCACCGGCCTCTCCTCCAACTCGTGCAAACGCCGATGGCTGGACCGCATTGGGTGCGGGGCTGGCCGCCCCGAGCCCCTGCCGGCGTACTAGCAGCCTCACCGGCAGTGGAGCCGCCGGCGCGCGAGCCACCTCCATCTTGGCCGCCAGCGCAGCGTCTGAGGTCGCCTCTGCCGGTGCCCAGCCCTCAGCCATCGCCATGGCGGGTGGTGGAAGGTCAGCGTACTCACCCGTCTTGGGTCGAAGGGCGCTCAACGACAGAGGCGCCGAGTCGGGCACGGTCTGATCGTCGCCGGATGCTGAGCCGCGGTGGTCGCCTCGTCCTGGCGGCTCCTCGAGTGCCTCGAAGGCCGCTGCCAGTTTACCAGTATCCAGCGGAGCGGCACGGCCACCAAGGGCCGCTAGCACCGCGACGGGGGGAGGGGCCTCCCCCAATGGTATCGGTGTCCATCGGCGGCATACGCGCCAGGCGCTGCCGGGGGCGAGCGCGCGGCTGAAGCGCGCGCGCAGCCCGGCCGCTCCTTGATCACCCGTCTCGTGAACGGCCGCTCCTTCATCACCCGTCTCGTCACCCGCCGGCGCTACCACCATTCCTGCCGCCTCTGCCGCCGCCTCCGCCGCCTCCCCCACCGCCTCCTCCTCCATCGCCTCGGGCTGTGTCTCAGTGGCAGATGGCGCGTCGTCGGTGACCGCGTCGGTGGACAACGGCTCTACCCGGAGGATGGCGGCCGCCGCAGCCTGCAGCCGTAGCAGTCGGCGCGTATGGGTGACCAAATTAGGCAGCTCGACTGCCAAATTAGGCAGCGGTAGCAGCCGGCGCGCCTGGCCGAGCGTCCCTGACGAACCCGACGAAACTGACGAACCCGACGCTCGACGCCCCGCCGAGGCTGTGCGCGCCCCGGCCGAAGCACCGCGCCGTCCTCCGGGAATGCAGAGGAGAGCGCTCGAGCAGTTGTCCGGCAGCAGCGGCCGCCCTTCGCCCTTGCGCGCGTCTGGCTTGTGCGAGTCCGCGGCCAGCCTGAGCGCCCGCAGCACGACCGGTCGGCCCCAGCCCGCAGCGGCGCGTGCGGCAGTCGAGATGAGGAGTCGCACAGTCTCAGCATCCAGCAGTAGTGCCCTCTCGAGCGCGCCCGATACGGCGTCCGCGTCCGGCTCGGCAGCGGGCGCCGTAGCGTGCGCGTCCAAGGCGACATTCGCGACCGCCGACGCGTCCGCCGCGTCGGCCTCCATCGCCCCGGCTGTACCACCACCGCCGCAACCGCCGCCACGGCTCTCCTCCAAAAAGTGTAACGCCCACCGCTGCAGTGCAAGCAGGCGCCGGGCGCTCGCCGGCGCCGGCGTACTCGCTAGCCCCCCCCGGCGCTCCTCCCGCGTCGCCCGCGCCGCCCGCGCCGCGTGCAGCCGCCTCTGCCTCGAGACGTTTCACACAGCCGAGCAGCAACGATGCATGCAAGGACTGTCCAAATAAGGACTGGCGCTTCCACAGCTTGTACAGTCGTGCAAGGAGGACGCTCCACTGCAACCGGCGCTCCTCCCACGTGGGCTCGAGCACCTCCTCGCCCCCCTCCGTCTCCTGCGCCCCTGCATTGGACACATCGACCGCGGCAGCCGCCTCAGTGCTCCCATCGGCGTCGGCAGCGCCATCGGCGTCGGCAGCGCTGGTGGCGGCGGCTGTCGTACCCGCGCCGGTCGCGGGCCGAGGTGCGAGGAAGCCGCCGTCGAGCAAGGCGGGCACTAGGTGGGTACTCAGCTGAACCGGGTGCAGCACGCGCTCCAGCTCCGTCGCGCATGCGAGCACGTGCTTCCGAAGCGGCGGCTCGCCGCGCGCCGCGCGCCTTCGCGTCGCATGATCATATGTGCGCAGCGCCGTGTCGAGCGTCGAATGAAGGTTCGAGAGCAGCGCGCGCTGACGTAACCAATAGTGCTCGTGGAGCCAGAGCAGTGCGTGTTCCGCCGCGTGCCGCAAGCGCCCAAGCGACGGCAGCTGGTTGTGCGTGCACTCGTGCCGCAGCTCGACCAGCATCGGAGGCAAGCCGACAGTCTGCGCGAGAAACTTGACGGAGACGGCCCGCGCGCCCTGCTGCAGTGGATCAACCACACCATTGACCAGGCGCGTGATCGTCATCGCATACATGAGCCGCACAGCATGCTCCGATGCCGCGTGCGGCGCATGCTCAATGAGCAACGCCAGCTCGGTGAGCGCTGCGGTCGCGTCGACCGCAAGCGGCAGTTGGCCGCGGGCACGCCAGACTTCGCCGAGCTCGACCCCAAGCGTGCGCTTGGCCGGCTCGTCGAGTGCGAAGAAGAGCGAGTATGCCTCGTGCCACTCGTGCCACGACGCCCAAGGCATCGTCGTCGCGACGGCCATTTGTACAGGTTTCCAGTACGTGACGCGCACGTCGACGAGAAGTCAAGTCAAGTCAAGTCGAATTTGACGTGAATTGTCACCATGTCACCTACAAGTAAGGTATTGCCATGGGAATTGCAGGCAACTGATTGCAGGTGCACTTTGGGGGGGGGCTTCGCTCGTCGCCGCGCGCGCTCGCCGCGCCGGTCCTCGACGCGTCCCTCTCAACGTCTCAAGCCTCATGCGTCTGGGTCCGGGGTCCTCGTCGCGGGGTCCCCCCCCCCCGCGCCGGGTCGGCGGTCGGGTCGGGGGCGGGCGGCGACGCCGGCGCGTGTGAAGCCGGAAAGCGGGAATCGTGAGACGGGTCTCCGCAAAAATTATATGAAGACGAGAGTGAACAGAGGCAACGCGCTGTTACGCACACTGCGCGCGTGGGGTCTCCACCGTAGCCTTGCCTGGCCGCTGCCGTTACCTATTATCGCCACCACAGAGCGTGAGGCACGACAGGATGAGCATGAACATATTGATCATGTCGAGGTAGAGCTCGATGGCGGCGATCACATAGTCGTCGACGCCCAGCCGGGTCACGATCATGTACGTGTCGTAGATGATGAAGCCGACAAAGATGATCATGCCCACGATGACCCACGCGAGAGACCAGCTGGCCGAGTAGCCGCCGAAGGCCATGCAGATCGAGAGGATGCACGACCAGAAGAGGAGCACGAAGAGGCCGATGCACAGCAGCGGACCGAGGAACGTAAAGTCGATGCGAGAGACGATGGTGAAGACGGTCAGGAGCAGAAAGGTGGCGGCCGTGAGCACGAACGCGAGCAGCAGGTCGCTCCCGAAGCCCGCGTCATAGTACAGGACGCAGATGATGCCTACCTCGAGGGAGATGCAGGCGGTGAAGACCGCGAGGCAGATCATGTTCTCAGGGTACTTGTCGCGCACACACATGAGACAGCACAGCACAAAGAGAGCGATGATGAGGAACAGCAAGCTGAGGTAGTAGCCCGGCCCTGTGATGAACACGCCGAACGCGGTGAGCACGTGTTCATTGCCCTTGTAGAAGGACGCGTAGATTAGACCGACCACGATGGCCACGGTCGCGACGAGCTGCGTGGCGAGGATGGCGTACACCTTGCGGATGAAGGCCGCGCGCACGGACGCGTCGATGGACATGTTTGCGTCGATGACGGATGGATCCACACCCATCCAGGTGGGCTCGCCAAAGTCTCTCTTGCGTGCTGGCCGGGTGGAATAGTAGAGTGGCTTGCGCTCGCCGGACGATCCGGGGCCCCAGCAGCGCAGGCTGTACTGGACGGCGATCATCACGAGCACCCACGCCACTATCAGCGCCAGCAAGAAGTACAGTGGCACCCAGTTGGGGTGAATCTTGTCGAGCGGCGGCGGTGGCGGCGGAGGCGGGTGGTCGACCCAAACGGGGACGTATTCGTACTCCGCGGCCCTGACTGTGGCGGGTGACGAGCTGCTGACGACGACGTGCGCCTCGTATTTTGGGTTTTCATCGGGCGTCGCAGTGCACAAAAGACTCGCAAGCACAGCAAAAGACTGCGTCATGGCGTCCTCTCTCACTTCCAAAGAAGGGCATGGAAGGGCGGGCGCTGAACGTCGTCCCGGGCATTCGCGGAAGAAACCTCAACACTCCCACCACTCTTAAAACCAATTCCCCCCACCCAATTCCCGGACTGAAAGGCGAGGTCGATCGGTCGAAGGCTATGGGGAGCTTGATGGGGATGGGGGGCCCGCGGCCCGGAACCCCGGATTCGAGTTCGCACATCGGCAATGCACATCGGTCATCTCGCCAATTGCAATGCTCGCCGTTTCATCGCGGCGATTACCGGCCGTACTGTAGGGGCTCACCGCACCTCTCTGGTAGACCCCGCACGCGCATCGCATTCGGGGTCGGTCCGTCCAGACCGCTACCACCGCTTTCCCTAGTAGCCCGCTTTGAGAAGCTTTGACGACCGTATTCGACCGGAGTCCGCGCCGGACCTTTCCGTGCGGTGTGTTGTTCCGGGGTTGAGCTTTGACCTTTGTGTGCTGACATCGGACTTAACTATCCAATTTGTTAACATCGGACACCACAGCGTGGTCGTGTCCGTGTGTGAATGCGTGTGAGGAGTGTTAGCCCAGTTAGGTATGTGTCGGCCCCGCCAAAGTCAACCCTTTCGTTACTGCGCTCACATCTTCCCGCGACGGGGGGCTCACATTTACGACTTCTGTCCTCACAGACGGCTGGAGAGGAAGCTGGCGATGCTCTGGACGACGTCCTTCCCACCGATTTCGTGCCCGCCGGGGTGGTACTTATGCGTCACCGTTGCGCCGTTGGTCTGCAGCAGCTGTCGAACCCACTCCGATGAGTAGTTGGGCAGAGTCATATCGTTGAGCCCGCTGGTGATATGCACGGGCAGCCCCGAATGCCTCTTGAGTCCCGCGGCCCACTCATCGACGACGATCGGCGCGCCGTTCATGAAGATCACACCGGAAGGTCCCTCGCCCTGCCGAACAGAGACACAACGCGGGTGCTCGATGCGCGTGCATGATGCGCACATGCGCACGTAAGGAAGCCATGGGCATGTCCTGTGTGCTCGCACGCACCTCTTTCATCTGCAGCGCAACATCAAGCGAGGTGATGGCGCCGAGCGAGAATCCGCAGAGTACGAGCCGTTTGGGCGAGAGCTGGCCGGCCGCGCCGCCGGCGATTGCGCGCGCCTCCTCGATGAGCTGTTTCATCCTCGCGCGGCACGTGTCCAGGTCCTGTGGCTTCTCACGAATCATCTTAGCCATTGCCGCCTCTTTCTGCGGGCCCGCGGGCATCATCTGGGTCATGATCAAGCTCTGGACGTCGAACGTCCACCACGCGTTCCCCATCGGACCCGGCGGCGCCTGCGGGCAGACGGTAACGATGCGCGCCGCGCTGAGCTTGGGCTCCTGCTCGATGAGCATGGGCACCACATCCACCAAGTCTCTGTTCGTGGCACCGAGGCCGTGGAGCACGATTATGAGCAGATCTGCTGCGGGGGCACCGGCGTCCCCCGCGATTAGGTCGGCGGGACCCTGGACGAGGCACGAGTAGCCGCCCATCTGCCGCTCCGCAGGCCGCGATGGAGGCGATGGCGCTGCGGAGGATGACGTCGCCTTCTTCGCCTTCTTCGCCTCGAGCGCCTCCCGCGCGCGAGCGCGGAGATCCACTTTGTCGATGCAGTCCTCGGTGGAGAGGCCACAGGAGGTGATCAGCTCCTTCAGTGCCTTGATCCCAAGTGCGTCGATGTCCTCCTCGTCGGACATGAGAGGTTGGTCTGGATACATAGTACGGAGTTTGTACTCGTGTCGCCTTTTCCCGAACCCGAACGAGTTTCGTAAGTAATAGGGGGATTCACGGTAAAGTGCACGATATTCCGCAAAGGCCGAAAGAAAAGTATGGCGCCAATACATTCAGTCCATCCCGCCTCTTTCACTCTCATGGTGGCCGCTCGCGCCGCTTACTCTGACGGCAGCGGTGGCGCCTCGTAGCGCGCTGATGTATCATGCAAAACTCTTCCAGCCGCGCATCGCCGCGCAGGTCGCCGCCCTCGGCGGCGACCGCGGCGGGGACCGCGGCGGGGAGAAGGGCACGGACGAGATGCTCACACTGCTCTCAAGGGCGATGGCCGCGCGCGGGGCCGCGGACGTGGAGGCGCTGCGCACGCTCGCACGGCTTGTGGGCGTCAGTGGCGGTGGCGGCGATTCGCTGCCGCTCAACATGGGCAACGCGACGGCGCTCGTGAAGGCAGCCGTGGATGCGGCGCTCTCGCAGCTGCCTGGAGGCGAGCTGAGCGCGGAAGCCCGCCGGCAGTCGGTGCTCGTGGCCACATCGGTCGCCGTGGTGCTCTGCGAGGTCGTCCAGTTCGTCCTCGTGACGCTCGGCGCATGGCTCGTCGGCGGCGGCGTCGGCGCAGCCTCAGAGGGCGTGATCCCACTCCACGCGGCAGCGAGCGTGGCCCTCGGCAGCCGGCAGATCACGCGGCCAGTGCGCCTGGGCGTGCAGGTATGGGTCGCGCAGCGCGTCTACCGGCAGGTCGCCTCACTGCCGCGCCGCCGCCGCAGCGAGTATCTCGTGAGCATGCGCCGGATTGGCCTGATGGGCGCAGCCGCCCTCGCCCTTACCGCCGTGGCCCTCGTGCAGCTCGACCTAGCACTGACGCGGCCCCAGAATGCGGCGGTGAGCTCGATGCTCGGAGCGCTTCACCTGCGCCGGCAGGGCATGCCACCGCTCGCCTTCATGACCGGAGCGTTCGTGCGCCTTCTCGCGGCGCTTCTACGCGTCCTGGGCGCCCCAACGCCCGACCCTATGGCCTTCGCCAAAGGTGCGGCCGACGCCTGCCACTTGGTGCTCTGCGGAGCGGGCGCGGCGCTGGACGGCGTCGCTGCGCTCGCCGAGGCCGCGCGCACGGTCAAGCCCCTCCGCGCCCTCCTCGACCTCACGGAGACCGACGCGTGGGCCGTGGACACCCTCAAGGCAGCGGTGTCGCCGCGGAAGCTGGCGGCCTAGTTCCAGCGACTGTGAAAAGTGTGATACCGTAGGTGCGGGGTGGATGAAGAGAATAACAATTCTGAATTATGACTCTCTCTGTTCGCGCGCGTGTAGAGGACGGTCCGCGCGACGGAGATGAGAGGCTTAAGGAGATGCCCCGTGCATGACGGCCCGTGGCGGTGAGCCACACGCCCACACCCCCGGGTACGGTCTCTTCTCGCTCTTCTGGGGCCGCCGGGTCAGTTGACATCATGCATTAAAGAAGCAGAAAACCCCCCCAGGGCATGGGGCCGCGGTTGAGCGGAGAGCGCCAGAGGCAGCGCGCCCAGACATGCCACATGGCCAGAGCTGGATCCCGAGTCATCACTTTGTTCGCGTCATCTTGTGAATTGATTCTCTAGACGTGTCCCCGTTTAACCGTTTTGGTTCTACTATTTTGGTCCCCGTGTGTCCCGGCTACCGCCCGGGGTGTCGACGGCCTCTTGGGAGGTGACGGGGGTGCTCTATAGAGGGGGGGTAATCAAGTTGCCCCGCGCGCGTAGCGCGCGGGTTTTCAGCCCGCCGCAGGCGCGAAAATTTTGGCGATATTGACTGTAAATCACTACATTTAGGCCCTGAAATTGATGCCACTCACACACTATTGACTGCGGGCTACACGAAAGTACAGGAGCGGAAATAGAAACTGCGCTCTGTATTCTGGAATCTGTGCTCCCTACGTTGCGGTGAGCACTAGGTATTACACTCGGAAACTTGGATCTGGGAATTTGTGGGTCCCTCTTGCTGCGTCCTGCGACCCAAGAGGGGTCCTCCTTGGGGTCCTCGGAAACTCGGAAACTCGGAATCTGGAATTTGGGATTCCATCTGCCTTGGACCGAAGAGGGGGCCTCGGAAACTCGGAAACTCGGAAACTGGAATTTGGGGGTCCCTTGGGCGAGGACCCAAGAGGGGTGCTCC
>JWZX01003101.1:0-18755 GCA_001275005.1 Chrysochromulina tobinii | reverse complement strand
GCGCCACTCTTACGCCGAAGAGGAAATCGGCTCGAGATCGACCGTGGCGTCAAGCATAAGATGGGGGGATTGGGGGAGAGAAAGAGGGGGGACATAGGCGCCTCGACCGAAGAGCTCGAGGCCTTATCGAGGCCGATCGGCGCCGCATCGCGCTCGTAAGGAACTCGCTGGGATCAGTCCGGCCGCGCAAGCGCTGCCAGTCCCCCGGTAGTATCAAGTCGTCGGCCGCAGCCAGTGAAGCCAATGGGGGAGCACGCTGGGATTGAGGCATTGAGCCCTGGCCTCGACAGCTCGACAGGAAACTCGACAGATTTACTCGACAGGCTACTCGACAGAATAGCTCGACAGCTACTCGACAGACCTTGACAGAACCCCCCTGACTCCATGTGCCTGCGCGTCAAGTGTCAAGCTCGACAGCTCGACAGCTCGACAGACCTCTCGACAGACCTTGACAGCTGGCCTTGCGCACGACGGTCTAAGACTGGGTAAAGCCGGGTTACAAGAGCCCCACTCCTTCAAGGTGAAGGTAGATGGACCCACTCGTGAATCTAAAATGCGACAAGGCAGCGTTTTTCACTCTCTACATTCACAGTACACTTAGAATCATTCACATTGCGGTCTCTGCAACAGAGCATGCATTGTGCACCGAGGTATGTACACACCTCTCTTTTATTGACCAAATTCTCCCCAGAATTGCATTAAGGTTGCATTTTCTGGTCTTGAAACCAGTGGCTAGGTAGGGGTTTAGGGTGGGTATTACAAAAATAACAGTAAAGAAACCTGTGCCTATGTAGGGGTTAGGGGTTAGGGGTTAGGTTGTGTCGATCGGGTTTTATCGGGTTGTGACGTCCTGTCTCCGAGTTCTTTATCCGTTTGACCTTGTAGTTTGGTTGGTCGTTTTTGTTTGGGTCCTCTAGGCCTACTGCTGTGAGAGTCAGAGTGCTTCATGCAAAATAGCAAAGCTACACGTGCCATTCTCGAGCTCGACAGCACACTCGACATAACTGGACAGCCTCGACAGAGAAACTCGACAGCCCTCGACAGCCCTCGACAGCAACTCGACGCGCAGCCACATGGAGTCAGCCTCGACAAACCTTGACAGGCTCGACAGGAAGGCCTCGACAACGGCCTCGACAGCAGCTCGACGGAGCCTCGACAGCTCGACAGCTCGACAGCCAGGGCTCAACGCTGGGATCACGAGCCTGACCGCGCAGCGCAAGCGCAGTCAGTCCCCCGGTAGTACTTCAGAAGTTCACGCCGCCTTGCCGCCGTACTTGTCGTTCCGCTTGCGCTGTCCAGCCTTCTGAGCCTTGTACTCCTTTCTCCCGCCGCGTTGCCCAGTACACCTGTGTGTCGAGAGCGCGCGCGCGCGCGTGCATGTAGAGAAATGGAGGGCGGGGTGATGTGGCGCGCACCGCAGAAACGACCTCGACCACTCTTGCCGCCGCCGCGCCAGCCGCCCTTGTTGCCTGGCCAAAATCGATTGACGTGCCCTTGTCAAGCCCAAAACGCCAAAAACTCGTCGGAGAAGGGCTGCGCGTGCTCGACGCGCGGCGCCGGCGGTCGCCAGACTAACGCCAGACCCTACCAACACCTTGGCCCATCGGAGCAGCCCTCGCGCAGGACCCCGACCGCTCCCGTCGTCGGCCTAGATCGGTTTTGCATTGCCGTACAGTAGACTTCTAGAAAAGGCTCGATGTTGAAGCCCTGGGGGGGCGCAATGATCAAGAGCAAGGAGATGGGGAACATGATGCTCCGACTCGGGGCTATCCAGTGGTGCCGGTTGCGCCGAGATCTGCCCTCCCGATCGCTCGCGCCAGCGATGGGCACCAAAGGCGGCGGAAAGGCGACCGCCATTTTGAATCTTGACTTGACTTGACTTGACTACGTTCGCTGCACGCTGGTCGCTGCTGCATACGTTCGCCACCTTGTTAATGTAATCCTGGAACGATAGATCCGAGATGTGCGCGTGTGTCTGTCTCGTGTGTGTCCCGGCTCCCCCGTTGTGTCTTTCCATAGAAACGAGAGCCATTGGGGGAAAAAAGCCCATTCACAAACTCATTCACACGACAGTGTGGACCGAATGTCGATCGTAGCGATGGACGTCACGCCTCCGGCCGCGAGCCCGGCTGGACCGGCACGCAAGACCCTATTTCGCAGTAGCTCCAAGAGTGGCGCAGGTGTGCACACGCGCACAGTACCTAGCTCCTCCGCTGTGCCGGATGTTTACGAGTCTCTCCTCACCACTGTGCGCTCAGATGCGCTGCCTATTGACGATGGCGAGGAGCGCATGAGCGTGGCCGAAAAGCAGCAGGTTGACGACATTATGAACGGATTGCGTGAGGAGGTTAAGGAGTTGGAGCGCACCGCGTGGCTGTACGAATCCGTGCAAGAGCAGGTGCGTGACAACTGAAGCATCTGCGCCTCTCTTCCGTGCTGTCTGTGCCATCTTTCAATCTCACCGCAACGTGTCGAAGCGCCTGTCGCAGGTCGTCAAAGTATAGCGAGACACGCGCTGAGGTAGGGCGCATGCTACCAATCGTCACAACCACATCTTAGGCTCGTGTTGAGGCTGTGATCTCTCGTGTCACGTGTGGCCACGCAATCGGGGGGTCTGGTCTGTCTGCTCTCTTCGGAGCGTGACACGTGTGTCTACGTGTGTCCGCGTAATTATGAGTGCGCGTGCACTAAAGGTGAGGTGCATCTCGCCGGCGGCCAGTTATAATAACGGAGTTATGTAAACGATCTTCCTCCGTCTACGATGTGCATTTGGACGAAAGCGGCTTGCCATCACCAAAACCAATTCACCATCGAGCTTGCCTAGCAGCAGCAGTGTTCAGCTTGATAGCCTCGCGTCTGGAGGCAAGCGTTCGCTGCACCGCCCGACTTTGGTTGGCTGGTAGCCGTTTGGGCCAGAACGCATAACACCCGAGCCGCATGGCACCTGGCAGCGCATCGTCGTAGCTCGGGGTTGGTAGATTGGCGCGAGGAGCTAGCACAACAGTGCTCTCTCGGGGTGGCACAGGAACGAATGGTGGCGGAGCGGGCTTGCCCGGCATAGCAGCTAGCCTCACTGAGGTTACGGGCAAAGTTGCGGCAATCGAGGGTGCTGCAGCGCCATTGTTACTCCCGGAGCCGGCGGTCGTCGAGGGCGGCAGCGCGGTCAGAATCTGCTCCACGGCCGCCATCTGTGAACGCAGGGCAGTTCGCCTCTGGATGAGCGCGTTAAGCTGACCACCCGAGAGGCTGCTGTTCCGGGAAGAGATAGACAGCGAGTCGATACTCGCCAGCGACGCCGGCATCGACTCCGCCGCACTCGCCTGTGAGGCACCCTTCTCACAACGTCGAAAGAGGACGAAATGTGCTCAGCACGGCGTTTCGAAACGAGCCAACAAACCCGGGGCCATATCCATCCGCTGACTCCGGTGCTCCGCGGACGGTAATAAGTTTCGTTCTCGCCGATTTGCGGGAGAAAGAGGCCGCGCGACGCACGCCCGTCGCCGCGGCAATGAACGTCGACTCGATCATCGAGCGGCTCTGCGCTGTCAAGGCGCAGCGCGCTGGCACGGCCGTGCAGCTCGCCGAGCGCGAGGCTGCTGTGCTGGTCGCCGCCGCCGAAGCGGTAATCTCCGGGCCTGCGGATGCGCCAAAGCCGCTCGTGCTCGAGCTGCAGGCACCGCTGCAGATCGTGGGCGACATCCACGGCCAGTACGTCGACCTTCTGCGCCTCTTCGAATTCAAGGGCATGCCGCCTAATGCCAGCTACCTCTTCCTTGGCGACTACGTCGACCGCGGCCCGTCGGGCCTCGAGTGCATGTTCCTGCTGATGGCGCTCAAGGTCAAGTACCCAGAGCACATCCACCTGCTGCGCGGCAACCACGAGTGCGCCGCGATCAATCGCATCTACGGCTTTTACGACGAGTGCAAGCGGCGCTACTCCATCAAGCTCTGGAAGTCGTTCCAGGACCTATTCAACGCGCTGCCGCTCGCGGCCGTCATCGAGCAGCGCATTTTCTGCGTGCACGGCGGCCTGTCGCCTGACATGGAGTCGCCCGATGACCTCAAACGGTTCAAGCGGCCCGTCGAGGTGCCCGACACCGGCCTGCTGTGCGACACGCTCTGGTCCGACCCTGACAAGGACATCACCGGCTGGGCGGAGAATGACCGTGGCGTCTCTTTCACCTTCGGCGCGGACGTCGTGGCCAAGTTCCTTGAGCGAAACGACCTCGACTTGATCGTGCGCGCGCACCAGGTCGTCGAGGACGGGTACGAATTTTTTGGCGACCGCACGCTCGTCACGGTCTTCTCTGCGCCCAACTACTGCGGCGAGTTTGATAATTGCGGCGCAATGATGAGCGTCGATGCCGACCTGATGTGCTCCTTCCAGGTGCTCAAGCCGGTGGACACGGCCGGCCAGCGCTGGGGCTCCAACCGGCCCGGCACGCCGCCTCGGAATCGCAAGGGATGAAATGGATCGATCACGCACACTTACCCCGCTTGCTGGCCTGTTGCCGGTAGTCATGTAAACGCGCCCCCCCGGGGACGCGCTTGCACCGGAGCGCAGCTCGGTACTGGATGGTCCTGTTTCAAGTTCAAGTTGAAACTTCACACACACTCACACACACACATCCACTCAAGGCGGATAGATGTCCGTCGGCGCTCGTTACGGCCGATTTTCTGATCTCGGCTTCCTATCAGTCCCTACCTTTTCCGAACAAATAATTTAACAGTGTGTCTCCACCGCCAGGATTCTTCTAGTGTTAAAATCTGTGGGGGTCTACAGTGTGAGCCGGTACAAAGTCAAAACTCCATGAGGAAGATCGCGTACACCTGTGTGAACCGCATCCGTATGTACGCCGGTCCAGTGTACTGGGGTTTCGACTAACATTGGCTTTTACATTGGCTGTGAATGAACTCTGTTGTAGAAGAGCTGAACCGTCCACTCGTGATCAGGACGTTTAGCAGCATGCCCCAGGGCACGGCGTTCAATTTCTACAGCGGTCCGATCCGTGGCTACTCCCGCATGGATCCGCTCTTCCTGCGGCCACCATGTGGCATTCAAGCAGATCTTGAGCAGAAGGTTACGCCGCCTAGTGCATCAGAGTACCTACGCGACGGAGCCACGCCGGATGTTCTGCGGGAAGCTGGTTTCACTGCTAGAGAGCTCGCAATGTCGGGGGTCTCGGCTCAGGTGTTGCGGCAGGCAGGCTACCCGACCCTGCAGATTGCCAACTCTCGCCGCTATGGTGCGGACGATCTGAGAGCCGCCGGTGTACCGCTCATCGAATGCCTCGGTGCCGGCGTGAGCATACCTGAGCTGGTGCGCAGTGGCTATTCGGAGCTAGAATGGGCCGCAGCTGGCGTCTCTCCAGCGGCGATAAAAAAACTGGGGCTGCAGGACGCCCGTGCTCCCCGTGTAGCTGCACCTCGGAGGCCAGGCTCCGCTGGCAGGCCACCGCAGGCAGACCATAGCCAGCGGCCACGCACAGCGCCTGCAGCGCGCACACGAGGATGAGATCCTCACCATATCTGCACTTCGTACGTTAGCCTACGAGGCCGGCAGGAGGCATCTCGCGCTGGAAGATGTATTCCGCCGGTCGGGTATGTCCGCCGTCAGCCGCCCCGCCCGGCCCCTGCTGAGGCCGCGCCCGGCCAGGGCCCCGGCATCGTAGCAATTTACATACCCTCAGTATCGGCGAGCCGGGGTCAGCGATCTCGCAGTTGTATGTATTTGCTATTTTCCCGTACGAAAGCGCAATCGCCGTTTCCGGCCGGCCGCCTGGACAGTTACACTGTGGACACGATTGTCCGCGTCGCGACCCGGGGGCGGGGCGCGGGGGCGGCCGGCGCGGAGCGATACGCGATAGAGTTCGATAGCGGTCGATACGTGGGCGATAACACGACAATGCCGGATGCTCACACCGCACGGCTGCCGCCTCGAGCGTCCCGCGCGTACGTCTCGCCCGACCCGGAATCGAACCCGGAACGGCAATTGCAGAACGGTGCACCTACCTATCCGCTATCGTTAACTTGAGCTTCGCCAATCCCGGAATCCGACGCCCGTGTGCAGACTCGCTGCGCCATGGACCAAACGAGGCTCAAACCGCCTGAACGTGCAACCCTGACGGAGATTATACATCCGATTTGTACGCGCTTTGTACGCGCTCACGATAGCGTCACGTTCTGCTTAATTGCTCACGCGCAGTCGTTTGCTGCGCTGTGCACGCTCGATCTGCTCCGCAGTGGGTACCTTAAGACCCCACACGACGCCCGCTCGTTCCAGCAGCCGCAGCAACTGGTACGTGAGGTCGGGTTCGTGCGAGCTCAGGCCGTGCCGCGAGGACCACGGGAAGGCATGATGGTTGTTATGGTGGCCCTCTCCAAATGCCGCGAGGCCCACGAACGGGTTGTTGCGGCTGTTATCAGTGGTCTGGAATCGCCTGTTGCCCCATCGATGGCACACGCTATTGACGGCAAACGTGGCGTGCCAGGCGGCGACCGTGGGTACGACGAAGCCCCACAGAAGCCCTGGCGTGCCGTCGATGGTGTATGCGAGTGCTGCAAGCGCAATGCCAGGACCGTGATGGAAACGGTCGAGTGCTACGAGCTCTGGAAACTGACGAAACTTGGCGACGCGGCTGGTGCCTGCCAGATACTTTCCCGGATGAGCATCATACTCCATGCTGGCCCAGAACCATCCCATGTGAGCCCAGAGCAGCGAGCCAGACACTGGACTGTGCGTGTCTTTGGGCCCGTCTGAGTGCAAGTGGTGCTCGAGGTGATGGGCGGCCCACCAGAGAGGCCCCTTTTGCCACGCACTCGCGCCGCACACGGCGAGCGCAAACTGGAACGCACGCGATGTTTCGAAGCTACCGTGCGCAAAGTATCGGTGGTAGCCCGCCGTGATCCCAAACATACGAAACGCGTAAGAGGTGGCGCACAGGCCAAGCTCAAAACCACCGGGAGCCATGCCCGTGAAGGCACTTATCAGCGCATACGCCGCGGCCCCATGCATCACGACGGATGTTGTCACTAGCAGTGGCGGGCCTTCGCCAAAAGGTTTGCCATTGGCCTCTCGAATGCACTGTGCTATCACAAAGCGAAGCAGGCCCATCTGCCTGTCCTCGGGCGACGGACTTGCCGAGGTGCCAATGGGGCTGAATAGAGATTGGCGGGTCGCGTCGAGTACTGTAGAAGGAGGACGTGCAGCACATAACGCACGGGATGCTAGAAGAGGGAGGTGCGTTGGGCCGCAACGCATGCAGGAACGTATTCCAAAGGGGAGGTAAGAGTGAACCCTCAGCATTTCACGCGACAGTGTGCCCTGTGCCCTGGGCCCTTTACGATGACAAGTTTTCTTTTCCCCGAAGAGGAAAACGTCATGTCGACGTGAGGCTGGATTGACACGGAAAGCCAGCAATTTGCGAGCGCGAGCGTATTTTATTTGCGAGTTTTCGTGTTGGTTTTAGAAATGAAATGTCGCGTGAAGGCCTTATTCCACTCCACACCTGCGGATGTCGGCCGAGGAGCTATCGCTACGCTGGCCGATCTTCTTGCTGCTGCTGGCAGTGGCTCCGCTTGTAATATTGCTTCTCGTCGCGCCCTTGGACGTGCAGGTTCATGTTCCGAGCTTTGCAATTTCGCTTCATCCTCCTCGACAAACTGCTGACGGACGAGGACCCGCAAGAGGGCCGGCGAAAGGCCCGGACACACCGCCACACGTTTCGAAGCGCTCATCGATCGCACGAGAAACTGGTGTCGACACGCCAAACGCTGGTATCGGTACGCCAAACGTTACAGGACGCTCGCGTGCGCTACTCGACGGCTCTCTCGAGGCGGCGGTACGCGCCGCAAGACCACCCACCAAGCTTCTGATGCTCACGTTCGGCAACTCTGGAGTTGCCGACCACCTGCGCAACTTCTGCGGGTTCGCGCGGCGTGCAGGCATCGCGCACGTAGTTGGCGCCGTCGACGAAGCCGCCTTCCGGCTGCTCGTGGCTGAGGACGTGCCCGTGTACCTCACACCGCTCGCACGCGAGCGGTACTTTATGGACGGCAGCAATTCGCACAGCTCCTCCTCTTGGAAGCGCTTCGCATCGATGCGCACAGGCGAGGTGGCGCGGCTGGTTCACTTGGGGTACGACGTGCTGCACTCGGACACGGACATCGTGTGGTTGCGCGATCCAACGCCATACCTCATGTGCACGCCCGCCGCACGCGCGGGCGAGTTTGGCGAAGGCATGCGAGTCCCTCGCGATTGCGACTGATGGCGTCTGACAAACGTGCGATGGTATCACTGATTGCCTGCCTCATTGCCTCCCTCATCAGGCACGCTCTTTCCATGCGAGCCGCTCGGCCATGCTGATGTGGCGGTGAGCAATGAGTCCCTCTGAGTGCCAATGATCGCCTCTGATGACCACAGGGCGCGCCACAATGATTTCCTTGGATTGCAGGTGAGTAGCGACAACATGGGGCCGGGACGTGCCGTGGAGCGACGCGCAGACTACCATGCGGGAGGCACGTTCAACTCGGGCATGCTCCTTTTCCGCGCCACGCGAAGCGGCCGCGCTTTCGTGAGCGCCTGGCATCGAAACGTCGCCGCCCCATCGCGTGGCTCACGCTTTGAACGGCTCTCATCAGATCAGCAGGTACAGCGAGTGCCCATGCTTGTCTACGAGTACATCTGAGTACATCGGAGTGCATCTGAGTACATCGGAGTACATCTGATTGGCTCATGTCGGATATGCAGGTCTTCAACAATATGGTGCGACGCGAGAGGCAATGGCCCGGTGTCGGCGGTGCAAGTACCTCGTGGCTCATCGATCGGATGCATCCGGATTGGCAGGTCAGCGATGGCCTTTGGTCAGTGATGGCCTTTGTCCGTGATGGCCTTTGGTCTTTATCTCGGTCAGTGAAGGCCTTTGGTTGCTTTAGTTGATTGCCTCTGAGCGCCTCTGATCACCTCTGATCGCCTCTGATGGAACCGATGCACCCGAACTGGCAGGGCAAGCTGACCCTCGGCGCCCTGCCGCTGCCACTCTTTGCCAACGGCCACGGCTACTTTGTCCAATCAGCACACACGCGGTTGGGCGTCGCGCCGTTTGCCGTGCACGCGACGTACACCCTCGATCGGCACGATGGCCTTGCTAAGCGGCAGCGGTTTCGAGAGGCCGGCCTTTGGAGTGCAGATCGCATCTCGCCGCCAACAGAGCGCTTCCTCGTGCTGAACAGCTCCGTGCCGCCCGCCGCCGCCGCCGCGATTCGCCTCTTCAAGACCAAGGGCGAGAGCGCCAACAATATTGGAGTGCACCGGCTCGCGCTCATGGGATACTTGGCAGAGCTGCGCGATGCGATTGCGCTCGCCCGCGCCCTCGGGCGCACCCTTGTACTGCCGCGCCACCAGTGCTTCTGTGATCGGCTTTGGGCCGGCTCTGACGAAATCCTGCGCTTCGGCTGCATGTACCCAGGCTCACAGGATCATCCCTTCCTTCCGTTCGCGTGCCCGATGGACCACTGGCTCGTGCCACACGTGTGGGAAGGAAGCGGCCTCGCCTTCCGTGACGCGATCTTCATCGAGCGGTTGCTCAGCGCTGAGCCGCGCACGAGTGTACGCGACATGCGCATCGTGCCAGCAGCCGATTGGCGCCGAGCGTGTGCCGCCAAGGTCCAGGCACGCTCTGATGGGGTTGTGGGCGAATGCTGGGACGCACTACCTGCAGGGCTGTGGACGACGGAGGAGATGAGGGCACATTTGCATGCGACCGGCAGCGGGCGAAACGCTCAAGATGGCGCGGCGCGGGTGCTCCGGCTCGAGCATAGCCGCAGCCTCCTGTGCGGAGTGTCGTCGAGTCCGACAAAGACCAGTCAGATCAATCGACTTCTCGGGCAGCTGCTGCGCACCCCCCCTTGGTGCGCGCGCTGCCCCAATTGCGACGAGCGGCTGCGCCAGTGGCAGGTGCCACCCCGTAGCGGCCGGCAGTGGGGCGAAGAGTGGTGCCTGGAAGTGCCGCCCCCGCCGCTCTTCCACGCGGGCCGCTGTGTGCTCAGCAGTGAGCACACGTGAGTCCACCCGACCTCGGCGCTCCCCGGCCCGCCGGACCCGGCGGTCGGCCGGCCGGGTCTGATCTCGTCTCTGAATATCGACTATGAATACGCAATAATTACGCAATATCATATTCGTTTTTTTGTTTGATACCTTAGCTAAAAACGCGGACACGACACCCGCCGAGCGCGCCGGCAACGGGCAAGGTCGATGGCCCCGGCATGTTATGCCGGGAAGGTCGATGGATTGATGCCCTCACCTCACGGACGCTCCGAACGAGACTCGAGAGAGGAGACGGGAGTCCGATACGTCCGATGGCGCCCCCTGCTCGGAAGCGCAGGTGCCCGATGCGCTCAGCTGTGCTTTCGATCCGCGCCGCCGATCGCCCCATTGGCCTTTGCACGCTCAATCTGCTCGGGCGTCGGCACCGCCAGGCCCCAAACCACCCCTGCTCGCTCGAGCCCCTTCAAGATGGCGTACGTGAGATCCCACTCGTGCCAGCTGAGGCCGTGCCGAGCCGACCAAGGGAATGCGTGATGATTGTTGTGCCAGCCGTCGCCGAACGTGAGCAGTGCAAGCCAGCGCACGTTCGTCGACTGGTCCGGGCCGCGCGTCGCAAACGGTCGCGTCCCACTTCCGAAAGCGCCGTGGGCCACGCTGCCGATGGCGAAGATGCCGTGCCAGCAGCACGTGACCGGTACCACGAAACCCCACAGGGCAGCCTCCGCGCCGCCGCTCGCATAGAGCGAGCCAACGAGCGCGAGCCCGGGCACAAAGTGCAGCCGATCGAGCAATAGCAGCTCCGGGTACTTGCGCCACGTGCGAGAGTACGCCTCAAGCGGCGCATCGTACTGCGCAGATGCCCAGTACCAGCCACAATGAGCCCAAAACACCGACCCAGTGACCGGGCTGTGGGGATCATGCTCCGTGTCCGAGTGCTGGTGGTGGTAGTTGTGATGGCTGCTCCACCAGATGGGGCCGCGCTGGAAGGCGAGGCAGCCAATCGTCGCGAGCGCGAACTGCGCCGCTCGGCTTGTCTTGTATGAGCGGTGCGAAAAATAGCGATGGTGACCGCCCGAAATGCCAAACATGAGCAGCGCGTACATGAAGCTGCCGCCAGCGAGTAGCGTCGCGCTCGGCGGCTGCACCACGAGCAAGCCGGCTGCGTAGACTGAGGCGGCGTGAAAGGAAAGGAGAAATACAGGCATCGGCAATTTTATGGGCCAAGGCGCTGACCCACCTCGATACACGCACGCGACCATGAAGCGCTTCAGATCCATAAATCGGTCGAGAGTTGCCGGCTGCTCTGGTGTGCTGATCGGCCTGAGAAGCCAGTTTGCATTGGCCGACACGCTCGGCATGAGGATGTGTGATGCATCCTTACTCTGATTCTGTGGTGCCGGCGAGGTGGAGGCACGTCGCACCAATGCCACGACCGCGGGTTCGATACTTGTGCGCAGCGCCAGTGAGCCGCCGCAAGACGCTGACGCGCGCGGCAGCAAGATGCGGCTGCGTTGAACGCTGCTCCGCCAAATGGTCGCCGCCATTTGGGACAAAGGTCGCCGACATGATGTGGACGGGATTTACCGGTACGATAATATATCTTCCAATGACTAATTTGCGGACTCTCTACAGAATAATTATAAAATGCGAGTCGCCTTGACCATCCTGCTCTTGAAAGGATCTGTGGCTCTTCTGCAACGCATCCCGACCTCAGCTCCTGCTAAAGCGCCGGCAAACATGCAGCCGCTGCTTGTTCGCATTGACGGGCGCTGGTACGATGTGGCAGGCTGGGCGGACAAGCACCCCGGAGGTCGGTACGTCCTCGAGTGGGCCGACGGTTATGACATAACCGGCGCGTTCCACACCATTCATCTCTTTGGCGGCAAGACGGCAAGCAGCGTGCTAAAGGCGCTACCAGAGGTCGCCGAGGCCAGCCTCACCGCAGGTGAGTCAGTGCCGCCGATTCTGCCGAAGGTTGACAGGGTGCCGATGGAGTCGCAGGCTCCGACGACGATGGACGCCTTCATGAACGTGGGTGAGCGAGTCGTGCAGCTCGTATCTCCGCCAGCATACGCTACCGGCGATCCTCGAGCGCACCCGAGGCCGACGGTGCCCGCTTCTGGTCTTTCTTGGCAGCAGCCGATGGCCACTGTCGCCGAGTCCGACTTCAAGCACGACCTCAAGGCGCTGCTTCATCGGCACTTTGCGAGCCCGGCCGACTATAAGGCCACGCCGGAGCATTGGGTGCGCATCGGGGGCGCCTTCGTCCTGTGGCTCGTGTGCCTGGTCGGCTGGGTGCAAGCCTCGATCCCAGCGACGCTCGTGCTGCCGTTTGCGCAATGGCTGCTCTTCTCACCGACGGTGCACGAGGCGTCGCACTCGACGCTGAGCACGAATCCCGCCGTCAACAAGGCGGCCGCGCTCTGCGGACTGCCCTTCATCTACAATCCGTACATCTGGTGGCCACAGCACATCCTCTCGCACCATCAATTCACGAATGACGACGCCCTTGATGTCGACTTGCATCACCTGCGACCCTCTCGACTCCACCCGGGCTGCGAGACGGACGCGACGGCCTCGGGCTTCAACTTCATCTTCAAGGGCTACTTCTCGACCCTCGGTATGGCCGTCCTCTGGCCGCTACGCAACTTGCAGCAAAAGTCGACTGGTCGATGGTACGCGAACCTCATCACGCCGACACCGGCTGCCCTCGAGCCGACCGAGTTTCTGTTCTCGCTCCTGCCTGTGGGGTTTGTGCTCGTGTGGCCGTGGCTGCTCGTGCTCAGCGGCCAGGTGAACGCGCTCGAGGGCTTCTTGTTGTGGCTCTACCCCTGGGCCGTCACAGGCGCCATCTGGACGGTGATGACGCAGGTGAGCCACGTCCAAGAGGACTGCCAGCAACCACCCACCGGCGCGCCCGACGACTACTTCCGCTGGCAGGTCGAGTCCGCCGTGGACTACTCCATCGGCTCCGAGCTCGTTCCAAAGCTCACCGCCACCCTGAACTTGCAGAGCATGCACCACGTGATGCCAAGCGTGTGCGGCTGCCACTTTGCAAGCCTCTACGAGGAGTACGCGCAGATCTGCGAGCGGCACGGCGTGCGGCTCAATACACGCAAGGACCTCTCAGACGCATGGCGCACCACGATCGCGCGTGTCTTCGAGCTCTCCTCTCCCGAGCTCACGCCCCTGTGGGCGGTGCAGCCGCCACCGCCGGGAGGCCTCGCCGAGCATGTGCCGCTCATCGCCTACATTGGTACGCCCGTTGGCGCATTTCTACTTGCGACGCCCTTATTTTGAGCCCGCGCAGCACGATCCTTGTACCGAAATCCGAATATCTCATATACATAATGCTGATTGATATCTGGAGTGTTAAAGTTAATATCGTATATACGCCATGTTATACGCGTTTTCCACGCGGCCGCGGGCCCGGCCGCGTCCCGGCCCGCCCACGCCGGGCGGCCCGCGTGCCGCGAGGGAGGAGCGCTCGTGCGACTCTCCTCTCTTGCGCGAGGGTGCTGCCCACCCGGGGTGCTTTTGAAGATTCGGTCACTAAAGAAATGCGCCTGAGCTCAGGCGGTATGCGACCCGCGGTGCACTATACGCTATGCACGCTGCGCGAGACGCATGTCCACGCAACTTAGTATGCCTGTGACGAGTCAGTTCACCGGCATCCCCACGCAGAGAAGGAGTGCTTATTGCTTGAGGCCCGCGCCGATGACGAAGATCGCCAAAAGCAAGGTGACGAGCGGGGCCAAGCCCTTGAGGTTGGAGTTGGAGACAGCCTTCGCCTTGCCACCCTTCTGCGCCGCGACCGCGCGCTTCGCGCCGCCGCCGTACAGGTTGTCAATGCCGTAGCCAAACTGGGCGACGGTGCCCGACGCCTTCGAGATGGGGGGCGCGCGGGAGCCAACGGTGTAGCCCTTGAGGCCAAGCGTGGAACCAGTAGCCGCCTTCTTCTTCTTCATGCCTTTGACCGCGGGGTCACCGTACTTCGTGCTCATCGACACAGCCGGTGCGCGAACGGCAGCGGCGTTGATCGCCATGGCCGGCGAGTATGCGGAGGCGCTGGCGAGAGCGAGAGCGAGGACGGCGAACATCATTGCTGCTGCGACGAGATTGTGCGGGGTTGAAGGATCGCGGCTGTGGGGATGAAAGGATTCGTTTGGAATAATTACACACGCATTTTGGTCGCGCGCGATGCGGATTCAATACGGATTCAACCTGCCAGCTTTACCTGTGTGTCCTCGTTCTGAGGCTTTCTGTCATCAAACTACATGCGCAGGAGCTCCAACAGCAGCTGCGGTTCGAGTTGTTCCGTGCACTTTAGAGTTCAGTCTTCGGCTTCGCGCCACCAGCTTCATGCTGCACAACCCAGCTAGCCCATCGCTCACCCTCGACGGTGTGCGAGCGGCGTCCGAGTCTGCGTTTGATATCGAGCTCCTCATCAACCCTCAAGAGAGCTTCCCTGTAGACATCGCCGCTCTGCGGCCCGAAGCACGCGGCGACGCGTTGGCTCGTCGCGACAGAAGCGCTTGCGCATGTGCAACGCATGGGGATCTTCATTGGCTGGGCCGGGCGGTGTGCAGTCGATCATGTCGCACGAGTCCTGGCCGCCCAGCCCGAGCGTGAACGGCTCGAGGTTGCACGTGGCGTGCCACCACGCTGTCGGCACCACCATCACCTCGCCTGCATGCTGTAAGCAGTGTGTCACTCCAACGCGGTTGCCCCAACTCAGCATTTCAATCCGATCTCCGTCTCGGCAGGTCGGGTTGTCGGGTTTGGGCGCATCGCCCGATGAGTCGGCCACGTACCATAGCTTGCGCCCCGCCACTAGCCCGATCCACGCGAGCCCGTGGGTCGCCATGCGCACGCCCTCCTGGGCGCCCCCCATGCTGAGCACCAGAGTCCCACAAGCACGCCCGAGCACGTCTCGAGGGCAGAGCCAGTCGGCACTCGCCTTGCGCAGCGCGCCGATGAAGTCCTCCTCCGCCTCGGCGTTGCCGTACTCGAAATCGTACAGCACCACGTGCATCTGCCGGCTCGAGTCGAGAGATTCCAGGGCCTCACGAATGGGCACGAGCGTCGACTTCGGGTCCTCGCCAGTGCCCATCTGGATGAGCTTCTTGTATGCTGGTACGACACGCTTGATTAACACGCCATGATCGCCGAAGGCTTCTCGGAACCCTTCGATCGTCGACCAGTTTCGCATCGCAGGCCAGTTATCGATGAGCCCCGTGATGAGCGTGGGCCGGGATAGCACGCGTGCCCGTTCTACATACGAGAGTGCACGGAGCTCACTTGCCGAAACGCGCTGGCACGTGGGCGGTTCGCCCTGCACACCAGGCGCTGTAATGTGCTCATCCAGCGCTGGAAGTGGGGACGGCGACGGCGGATCCGGCCGCAGGGGTGGCCTGGGACCAAGGGTTGATCGGCGGCATTCGTAGTGCTCATCGCAATCACCGCATTCGTACTCTGTATCGCCGTTGAGCATGGCGCATGGGTTAGTGCACCACGCTTCGCAGAGTGCATGGGCGGACGACGGCAGGTACAGGCTGAAGAGTAACAGGCTTTGCCAGCGCGGCTGAACGAGCGTCCGCCGCGGTGCGTGCATGTGCGAGGTTCGTCGCGCGCACTCAACTTGTGCCAAAAAAGGGTTTCGGCCGGAAAAGATCGGATCGACCGTTTCGACGTAAACAGACATCGGGGGGAGCCGAACGATACATACTAGTAACTTTGGCGGACTCTGAACAAATTGGCTGTGCACCCCTCACAGAACCCCGCCGCGTGAATTCTGAATGAACGCGACCATCCTTTGCTCGACGTCCGATGACGCGCCGGATCGCTGGCTGTGCGCTCGCACCCGCGTCCGACAGATGTTCCAGCTCGCGTGGTCACCATACGAAACATATGCATTCGGAAGTGACGAGCTCTTGCCGCTCACGCGTGAATCTCGGGACAACTGGGGTGGGCTCGCCGTCACCATGGCCGACTCGCTCGATACCATGCTGCTCCTTGGCCTCGACAAGCCGTATCAGACATCACGGGAATGGCTGCTCCACAACCTTCCGGGTAAGATCATGAACGGTGGCGATGTCCCGTTCTTCGAGGTCACCATCCGCGTCCTTGGCGGACTGCTTGGAGCATGCACCCTTCGCGAGGATGCCGCGCTGCTTGCGCTGGCGGGTCAGCTTGGTCGTGCGCTGCTGCCCGCCCTGAGCGCCTCGCCAAGTGGCATTCCCTATTGCACGGTCCATCTCTCGAGCGGCCGCGCCTCATGCCCAGAGTCCGATCTTGGCGAGTCGATCCCTTTGTCGGAGCTTGGCTCCGTGCAGCTCGAGTTCGCAGCGCTCGCGCATTTGCTCGGTGAGCCGCGCTTCGCCACGCTGGCTGACGGCGCGATCTTGGCGGCGCGGCGGCTGCCGTCGGTGCATGGGCTCTACCCGTCGCGAATGCGGCCACGCACCGGTGGCCCTGCGACTCGCGAAGTGGGATTCGGTGCTGGCTCAGACTCCTTTTATGAGACGTTGCTCAAGCGTTGGCTGCAGGGAGGGCGCCGACCCGAACGGCTGCGGCGCATGTACGAGGAGGCGCTGGGCGGCTTGCGCCGGCTCCTGCGCCGTTCGGAGCCCTCGAATTTGCTCTTTGTCGCCAGAGCCGATGCATCCGAGGTGGGCTGGAGACCCCAGTCTTATCGGTCGCGCACTGCGAATGCGTTTGAGCACCTGAGCTGCTTTCTGCCCGGGCTTCTCGCTCTCGGCGCTCACAACAACGCCGGCAGCAACGCCACCGCCGAGTGGGAAATTGCGCGCGAGCTCCTCTCGACATGCACTGAGTTGTACGAGAGGCAACCCACTGGCCTCGGTCCGGAGCGGCTGACGTTCTCGACCGCGGCGTCGGTGCGCGCCGCGCGAATCGAGTGGCGGCGCAAGTACGCGGACGACGAGTCGTATCGTGATCGTGAGCCCTCGCCGCCGCACGACTATGATGTGATCGACCCTCGATGGCCGCTACGCCCCGAGTACGTTGAATCTCTCTTTGTCTTGTGGCGGCTCGAAACAGTCGAGGCGTACCGGCTGCCGCTTAGGGAGCGCGGGCTTCGCGTCCTGCACGCCATCGAGTGCCACTGCCGCACCAGCGACGGTGGTTACGCCGGGCTGTCGAGCACCAGCAGGCCGACCCTCAGCAATCGGCTCGAGTCGTTCTTCTTCGCCGAGACGCTCAAGTACCTCCACTTGCTCTTCTCCGAGCCGTCCGCCTTGAGCCTGGAGACGCATGTGCTGACGACTGAGGCGCACGTGCTGCCGGTGCTGGCGCTGCGCCGGGTTCCGTCAGGGAGCGAACAGGAGCACGCTCACGACGAGACGCCAGACGGTTACGGTGTCACGGCGGCTCGCGTGGCCGTGGCCGTCGACGCCACGGGAGCGACATCGCCGCCGCGTTCAGACCTGTGGCCGCCGTGGTGGCCCTCAGAGGCATTTCTAGACGAGGTTGAGGTGGCGGAGTTTGGTAAATAGAAGGGATTTCACGAAATAATGTCAGCTTTAACCATGGCCGATGGTATTGCAATGCCGTCGTCCTCGTGTGCTCTAACTCCACGCGCCGGTGCGCATCCAGCGCGACGTGGAGCGGCTACACACCATCCCCGCCAGCCTCGACCGTGCTGCCGCAGTGAGCCATGCGACTTTCGCCATACGTGCTGCGACCGCACAAGCATTTCCGTTGTGGCGCTCGCGTGTCGCTTACGCGTGCTCATCGTATCTCTGATCCACATGATCAACAGGTGGTTCTGTTTTCCTCGCCATGCCCGCCCGAAACAAGCGGCCGAAGCGCCGCCGGCTCGACGCGGCGGCATTCGACGCTCAGAACGAGGAGGACGAACTTGCAGACGAACTCAACTCAGTGGCGGCGAGCTCTCCGGCGCTTCTCCTCGACAACGTTGCCCTTTCACGGCTGCTGCAGCAGCAAGGTGCGGTGCTCGCTGATGGCGAGCGTTGGAACGCGGCGCTGGCAAAGTTCGACGAGGCCGTGGCGCGCGATCCATCGTCGGCGGCGGCGCACGAGCAACGCGCCCAGGTGCTTATCCATTTGGATCGTTTTTTTGAGGCCGTCCAAGCCGCTCAGAGGAGTGTCGAACGCGCCCCGACTTGGGGCGATGCACACCTCACGCTTGCACGCGCTCAATTTAATTTGGGCGAGCCAACTCTCGCGCTGGACAATGCGGAGCGTGCGGTCGCGTTGGGCTGCGAGGATCCTCAAGAGGCGCGTGAGGAGGTGGAGCACATTGAGGCCGCCTTATTGCAGGCCGCACGGGCGACGCGTGGCATGAAGGATGCAGTGGAAATAGCTCTTCAGCAGCGGTCATCATTGGCGCCACCGGCGGCGATGGAGGATAGGTAGTTCGGCCTCACCCTAGTATGTGCCCATGTTGTACGCGCGTCGTGGCGGGCGCCTCCAATCGCAGTGAAAGGCAGTCTGCCGAGACGCCAGAGCGGCGCCGCGCGGGACGCGGCCAGAGCTGCACACCCAGGGAGGCGGCGCCTCGGCCCAGCGCGCCGGCCGTGCGGCGTGCGCGCGGCGCGGGACTCTCCACGCACTTCCACACCCCGCCGAGACAGAGTCCCCTTCTCCCCTACGTGTGGTGTCGCGCCGACTCAGTCACTGCCGACCTCACCCACCTCTCTTACCCGACCGTGCGCACCGGCGGGCC
>JWZX01003100.1:0-58520 GCA_001275005.1 Chrysochromulina tobinii | reverse complement strand
GCCACCCTTGCCGCCACCACCGTCGCCACCACCTCCCTCGCCGCCACCGCCCTCATCGCCACCGCCCTTACCGCCGCCGCCCTCGCCGCCGCCACCCTCGCCGCCGCCACCCTCGCCCCCGCGGCCCTCGCCGCCGCCGCCATCGCCACCGCCGCCCTCGCCGCCACCACCCTCGCCGCCGCCATCGCCGCCGCCATCGCCTCCACCCCCATCGCCGCTGCCACCTCTGAGCACACTGTTCGAGCTCCCGCGCTTGGGCGCGACTTTGAGCACTACGGAGAGCGATCACGTTGCTGCCAAGTGCATCGACAACGCAGAGACGTCGGGCTTTTGCCACTCGCGCACGCAAGACTATCCGTGGGTCTCCATCGAGCTGCCCGCCGATGCAGCAGTGAAGCAAATCGTGATCTTCAATCGGTTCGACTGCTGCCAGGATCGGCTGGACCCATTTCAGCTGTGGGTAGGTAGTTCGCCTGGCGACTATGGTTCGCCCACCTCTAGAGCATGCGGGGTGCAGAACCTGACTATCGGCTCTGAGCCGACGCACGCAGGGCCTTATGCCTTCGACTGCGTCACTGCTGGCGGGAGTCTCGGCACACCGCTGCGCGGCAACTTCCTGACGCTGGTACTTCCTGGCCAATCGCGCACGCTCAACCTGGCGGAGATTCGCGCCTTCTCGCCCGCCTTCTCGCCACCGCCACCGCCCCGAGCGCCGCCGCCGCCGTCTCCGCCGCCGCCACATGTGCCGCCCCCGCCCCGAGCGCCGCCGCCGCCGCCTCCCCCTTTGCGGCCACCGCCACCCTCTCCACCTCCACCACGGTCGCCACCGCCGTCGTCGCCTCCGCCGCCGTCTCCGCCACCGCCCCGAACGCCGCCGCCATTTCCGCCACCGCCCCGAGCGCCTCCGCCGTCTCCGCCACCGCCCCGAGCGCCGCCCCCGCTGCCACCGCCTCCCGAACTACCGCCCGGAGGTGGGCGGCGGCTCGAGCACATTGAAGGTGCAACCGCCGTGAGTTTCCAGATCAAGTTCAGGCGCGGCGGGCCCACTGTGCGCCACATGATGACCCAGCTCGTCAACGAGGTTCTGGTGCAGGAGGCTCTCGGCGTCGAATTCACGGTCTTGCAGCCGTACATCATCCAGATGAGCGAGCTCACGGACCACTTCTCCAACCAGCAACTGCAGGACGAGATGAACGCGTACAAGACAATCGGCTCGGTCAACATCATCTTCGCACTTGTGGCCGCGTGGGGCGTTGCAGTCTTCTGGTCCATTACGGCGCGCGGGGCGGCTTGCCGCAAGCGCACGCATGCGAGCTGGAAGAAGCACATCGTGCCGACAGGCGAGACGATACAGGTGATCGTGCTCTCAAGCTTCTTCCAGATCATCCTGTCGGTTGCTCTGCACATGGCGAGCCCGGCGCCCTCGAGCAGCGAGGCCCTCGGGTTCGTGTACTTGTATGCGGGCTTTATCGGCGTCGTCGGTGCGTGTTTCATCGCTATTCTCAACGCGTGGATCAGAGGGGAGAGCCTCAGCCTGCGCAATGCGCTTTCCGTTGGCGACATCAACCGGCTTGGAGGCAGCTTGGCCTGGGAGATCGATGAGGACGTCGGCGAAGATTTTGTTGAGCGCATGTACTGCCAGGTGTACGAGCCCGGCTCCAGCCGGACGCTCGGTGGGCTGGCGCAGCATGACTGGGAGAAGATGCACCTGGACATGGAGAGGAGGATGGGCATCATCGACCTGTCGATAAGGTCTTCGATAAGGTTAAAGAGGACGCGTCAATGCTCGCCTCGTACCTCAATCATAAGCTGTCGGAGCTCATCACAGGCAAGCAAGCGAACAAGCCATCGCCCGTGCGGTCGGAGGTGCTCCTTGCACCGGTCGAGGTGCCCGACGGGCTGCCCCGTGCTACGCTGCGCGACGCACTGCTGCAGTGGCGGCTGCGGCATGCGGCGCACCCGGACGAGGCCGAGGCGATGGACTGGATCCTCGGCCAGCTCGACCCGTCGTTTAAGCTCGAGGCGGTCAAGGTCTCCGATAACATCAAACTGCGCGTGGTCGAGGCGCTCGTGCAGTACCAGCAGAAGCACGCCGAGCTCCAGCTTGATGCGGCGCACTCTGTGCGCATGCTCACCACGCTGCAGCAGCTCGGCCACCACTTCCGAGGCATCGAAGTGGACCTGCCAGACGATGGTCAGAACGCCGTGCGCACGCGCGAGCTCATCACCGAGGCGCTGCGCTTGCGCATCGAGAAGAGCAAGACTGAGATGACGCAAGAAGAGGGCGCGCTGCTCCAGATGGCCCTGCATAGTGTGAAGGACGCTTTTGCCCTCGTCGCGATGCCATACAACGCGAGCCACGACACCGAGGCGCAGCTGGGCGCGCTCATGAGCGAGATCGGCAAGCGGGCCGACGAGGTGCGCGATGCGAGCGCCGACTACATGTACGACGACGAGATCTTCACACCCGTCACGCTGATCTCGCGCACGAAGCCTCCGGACGCTTTCGAGGAGGTGAAGGTGCGCCGAGGCAAGGGGAAGATAGTACCGCCGCCGAGCGCGGCGGTCGTCAAGCGGCAGGTCTCGATGACGCACGCGTCGCCGCACCTGGATCGGGTGAGCTCGCATGGGCGGCTGAGCATAGGGGGCGGCGAAACCTTTGGTCCCACCGAGCTGCCCGACATGGTGAGGTTCGAGGAGCGGATGTCCACCCTTGAGGAATCGGATGAGTTTCCGTTGTCTCCGCCTGCCTCTCCGCCCGACGATGCGATGAACATGCGACCACTCAAGCGCGCCATGACAGTTCAGTTGGGACCCAAGGGCGCGTTTCGAAGCGGGTGGAGTCAACCTGGGGCGCAGCCTGGGAGCCGCAAGAGCCTCGCGAGTGACGATGAAGAGGGTGGGGAAACGCCGCGCACCCCCCGCCCGGAACCGATGACCGGTGCCGATGCACGCAAAATCATCTGGCGCATACTCATGAGGCGGCTACGCCGCGACGGGGCGGGAGATCATGAGAAGATGCCGTGCTGGAAGCAGTATACGGTCCTCTTCATCGGCTCCGTCGTTGCCTTTGCGTGCACCGTCACAGTCATTACGCTCTTCACCATCATCCCGCCCATCACTCAGTACTTTTCCATCTTTTCGGCGGCGGGCTCGATTCCGATTTCGATCGTGCTCCACTTCGTGGCGCGCGAGATAATGCGCTACATTCGAAAGCGCTTGGCGCTGCGGCGCGGCCGGCAGGTCATGGGCCTGCGCGACGGGGCCAGTGCCTATGCTATGCCCGCTCGCAAACAACCCTTCTGGATACGCGCATCGAAGATGTTCGCAACTTCTGCTTCTTCCCCAGGCAAGCAGCCCGATCCCGAAAGCGGGTCCGCCGATACGGATCTTCTAAAGACGGTAGCAACGTCGGTGACTCGCAAGAGCGTGCTCTCGCGTAGCCAAGTATCCGCGCACCTAGATCGGTACCTCGACGAAACCAAAAGCTTCGCGGACCACGTCTTCAGAGACCCGTCGAGTGTACAGAACGAAGGCGAGGAGCTCGTCAAGCACGTCACCGGAGTTGCAAGGCACATAAATTTCGCATCGCTCGATCGAGCGACACCGCCTTCGAGCAACCCCAAACCCACGGTGAGCTTTGGCGGGGTACCCGGTGAAGTGGGCAAGGCGGCGAAAAAAGATGACGCTGTTGGACGCGCCAATAAGATCCTGGGACGAAAGGACGCCAACTGGAAGGCGGTTGCAAACAACGTAAGTATCGCGACGGCATTCGGTTCGAATCTAGGTGACGGCTCTTCTCGTTCAGTAGGGGCGCGGCCGTATCTACCCTCGGTGCAGGTGAGCTGCTGAGCCGCCACGATTGCTGTGCCTGTTCCAGCGGATGGCAGGAGATGCATGACGTGATTCCCCACATGAACACGTAATACGAAATCGGTCACAGGGATCGACCAGCGATCGATGGGCGATACGATGCTCAATCGGTGAAAGTGAGACACCTGGACTGCTGTGTATTTTCATTTGGTCTTAAATTAGCGATTTGTTCTCTTGGTCTGTGCGTGTGCTCGGGGTTGTTTTGACTCGTTCAACCGGCCCAGGGCCGGGCGGCGCGGGGACAACGGGACGAGCTGGCCCGGAGCCCGGCCGACGGTCCGCGAAGCAACCGGAAAAGGAAATACCGAACGTTCAATGTATATTAATCCGAACGGGGAACGGCCGCTTCCCGGACCGGATGCACGATCGGGATCGCGGATCGCCGAGGCGCGCCCCGGGCGCGTGTCGAGGCTCGGAGGGCGCTTTGTCCGCTGAGATAGTGAGAATCAACTTTCTGAATCAACGATGCCGATGGAGAGGCTAGCGACGGCCTGACGCGTGACGGGTGACGGCCAGGCCCTGTGAGTGACAGTGTGGTGAATGGCAATATGGGTTCATTCGATGGGTTCATCGGCCAGCGCGGCGTCGAGGGTACACCTCACGGAGTCAGCGGTACACCTGCGGGTGCCTACTAGTAAAGTAGTAATGTAGTAAGGTTACCGCTTAGTTACCGCTTTAAACCGCTTGACAGTCGGCTCTACGATTCAACCCCAAACCTACACCTGGAGGCCCACGCCCCTACTCGACACCTTTGTGCGTGGACTTTACAGCCAGTTCACAGATTTATAGCCAATTCACAGATATCGCGTCCTCCGGAAAAGTGCTTCGCCTGCTCGGCGGCAGCCTCAGAGGCATATCAGAGCCTTCGAACCAATGGAGCGTTCGGACTATCTGCCCTCGCAAATCCTGCAGGAACTGGCGAAGCAGGTGGACCAACGGGTGGAACTAGACCGCGAGGCTGAGCGAGTGAGCGCAGCTTCCCACGCAATTCTTCCATGGCATCAAATGCGCAAGGCTCACGCGTCGCGACTCGCAAATATCAGGTAATGCAGGACATTGCCGACGACTTTGTCGAGAACGTCGCAGCCTTTGCGTGCGAGCTCGCAGTGCACCGCGGGGGCACGACCCTCGAGGCAAAGGACATCCAGCTTGCCCTCGGTACGCACAGCGGGCTCCTGTCGTGAGGACGAGCTCTCTCGGGGCCGGAGTCTGTGCCGCCTGTTGCACGCCCACTCGTCCGCAACGTTTAAGTGATCAGTGCTGCAACCCACCCCCCACTTCTCTGCGTTTTCACAGAGATGAATTGGAACATGCGGCTGGTGGGTGTGGGCGACCACACGGGCGAGCTCAAGGTCATCAGGAAGAAAAATGAGACCGAGGTGCACAAGAGTCGAAAACAGGAGGTGCGCAGGAGCAAGTCGATCGCGCACAGGTAGCCTTCGTTGGAGAATCGATGCCTGAGGAGCTGGTCGCACTCAAAGAAATGTGTCGACCCCAGTGCCCAGACGCCAGGTGTTGCGCGCAAGAGGCACGTCTCGATTCGTACCGGTACATGTCGTGTGTACAGGCTGCTTCAACTTTTTCGGGATGCCATCTAAACACTCTGGTGCAGGCGGCGTGGGACTGGGAGAGACCATATGCCTCACCGCAGCTCGCACGCACTGTACACTGTAGCACACCTCTTTGCTCTTAATAAAATATAAAATAATTTTTCGAGTAAGAGACGTCGAGATGAGCCATTTGAAGAGCGAGTACTCAGTACTTGTGAGGCGTGTGCTATGTGCTGACCGAGCGGAGGGGTGCGGAGCTGTCCGTTGAGACGATTATCGTGGAGCCGTCCTTTGAGACGTCGCGTTGGGCTCAGTCTATAAGCACCCCTTTGCAGGGCCCCTTTGTACAATCTAGAGCTGGTGCGCAGTCCTCGCGTCTAAAACACACATAACTCAAATAGGTTCCAAATAAGGGTGTGCGAATCGTGGGATGCATGCAACTTTGTAAGAGGGGCTATCGGCACCAGCGTGTCCCCAGACGCTCATCTTCGGCCGACCGAAGGCCACACACCGGCCCAAGGCACCGCACGTGTGAGCGCGTGCACTTCCTTCCCCCCCCCCCTCGCGGCAGGGGACAAATTTACTGACTGACTGTGAACGACGGGTGTGAACCCAGCAGCAGCAGCGACGGAGGGCGGCGCAGGATACCAGGAGGGAGGAAGGATGCGCGCGAGGACACAAGGCTACTCCTTCCACTCTCTGCTCGGTCGGACCCACACGGCGGCACCGACGCCCACGACCACAGCGAACAGCTCATCAAAAGTCTCTGGCGTTGGAGCCCAACCAAGCTGGCGCCGCGCCGTCATACCAGACCTGGCGTCCACGCCGCCACCGCCGCAAATGATGCCGCCGCAACCGCCGCCGCCGATGCCCCCACACACAATACCTACGGGGCCTCTGCCTCTTTTACCCACGATAGCGACTCTGCCTCTGTTGCCATTACAGGCGCCTCTCCTGTTACCCGCTCCCGCGCTGCTGCCACTGCCACGTGCTTCTGCATCCACCGAGCCACCACCGTTGCCGTTCGCATCACCATCCAGGTCCAAGAAACCAGGCAAGGGATCTAAGGGCACGGGCAAGGATTCCAGGGACGGCAGGTCAACGACCAACCGCGCCACGTTTGTCCACGAGGCACGCGCGGATGCGGCCGACGAGGCCGACGCGGCGGCGCGCAAGCAGCACGAGGACATGCGCCAGCGCGAGCGGCTTCGGATGCGTGCGGATCAGGCCATGGTGGAAGAGTTGGCCAGGGTGCAGGAGGAAGAGCAGCGGCACAAGACGCGCGAGTTTCTGGCCAAAGCCAAGGAGGAGCTCTCGAGGCACGCAGAGGACGAGGAGGAGCTCATGCCTTGGGAGATCAGCGCCAACCGACTCGCGGAGGAGGATAAGTTGCGGAGGGCTGCTGCCGAGAGGGCGGCGGCCGAGCAGCGGGCACGCGAGGAGCGCGCAGCGGCCGCGGCCGCCAAGGCAACGGCCGAGAGGGCGCAGCGGCATGCAGAGCTGGAGGCTGAGAAGGAGGCGCGGCTCGAGGCAGAACGCGACGAGGCGTCGTCCCGGGCACGCCTCAAAGCTGATAAGGAGAAGGCAGCCGCCGCTCGCGCTGCCGAAAGGGCTGCGGCTGAGATGGCAGCGCAGGAGAAGGCGGCTGCAGATAGGGCTGCAGCGCGCAAGGTACGCGAGGCGAACAAGGAATCGAGGGCGGCGGCCAAGGCGACGCGTGCAGCGGAGCGTGTGGAAGTGGAAGCGGAGGGTGCCCACGATGGCGCTCACGATTCTCAGCTGACAGAGACCCACTCAAGACCACCAAAGCGGCCGCGTACGGTCAGCAAGGTGCTTCCCCATGGATGGCGGGAGCAGCTACATCATGCTAACTCGAGGACCTATCCCACCTTCCATGGGCCGAATGGGGAGAAGGCGCGCTCCATCGCCGAGGCCATTCGTCTGCATAATGCGGCGGGTGGTAGCGGCGGCGGCGGCGGCGGCGGTTGCGGCAGTGGTTCGTCGTCGGAGTCGTCGGAGTCGAGCGATGGCGAGGACGACGACGGCGAGGCCGAGGATGAGGAAAAGGACGGGGTGGACGCGGAGGTGGTGGCCACTGAGCAGGTGGACCCCGCCGACAGCTCCGACGAAGAACTGCTTGAGAAGGGCACGGTGCGCCGCGAGAACCAGCCCACGGCGGCGCCTGCGCCGAAGCTACCAAAGCGGCCGCGTACGGTCAGCAAGGTGCTTCCCCATGGATGGCGGGAGAAGGTACATCATGCTAACTCGAGGACCTATCCCACCTTCCATGGGCCGAATGGGGAGAAGGCGCGCTCCATCGCCGAGGCCATTCGTCTGCATAATGCGGCGGGTGGTAGCGGCGGCGGCGGCGGCTCGTCGTTTGGCGGCGGCGTCGTGTTGGGCGGTGGCGTCGCGTTGGGCGGTGGCGTCGTGTTGGGCGACGGCGCTTCGCCGACGTCCGAGGGTGCGGTAATGGATAGGGAGGTGCAGGCGGCAGCAGTGGGCAGGAGCAGTAGCAGCGCCGTGGAGCACGCAGCCGACACGCTCACTATGGCGCACGTACACCATGGCGCCGAGGAGCATGCAGTCGACGGGGAGAGCTCCGATAATGGTGATATCCCACTCAACGCCAAGAAACGCAAGCTATCCAAGCCCTTCTCGCCTCGCAAGCCAGAGCTCGCCTCGGCGTCAGACTGGGTTCCACCCTCCGACAGCTCCGACGACGAGCTGCGTGAGAAGGATACGCTGCTGCAAAAGCGCATCAGCGTATGGTGGACGGGTTCCAAGCAGTGGTTTTCAGGGCACGTGGTCGATGTGCGCTGGGACAAGGGTAAGCCAGCGCACAGGATCAAATACGAGGCGGGTGGCGTCTCACAGTGGCATCACCTGCTTGGCAACGAGCCGGTCAAGTGGAAGGAGCTCCCCGACGAGCTCTCGTCATGGCGCTCGACCTCCGGCGTTCAGGCGCTGGATTGATCCGATCAAATTGAGGGTCTCAATGGACCTCGTTATCCTGGCTAGGGCCATTCAGTTGAGCCATGCATGCCCCCCGACGCGATGGATAGGCGGGCCCCGTGCTGGATCCGCCTGCGAACGCACCCCCCCCTCGAATAAGGGCCCCCGCAACACTGTGTGTGTGTCCTGTGGGCTGTGTCTCCCACGCAATGCGGACCGCGGCGCGGTCGACGGCGCGGCCGGGGCGCGATCCCTGGTGTGTTATTAGGTACATGCGGTGCGATTAGGCGCCAAGTTGGTAGGAGCACACAGCACAGCCTACAGTACAATGTAGGCAGCGCGGAGTCACACTGTCACAGTCAGAGACCAGCGTTCTCCTCCTGGCACCTGGCTCCTGGGAGTGGGGTACGTGCAGTACGCGGGATGTTGACGTTCATGTTCGATGTTGCGCGCACACACGATAGCCAGGCTAGAGGCTTGTTTTCGACGACGTGACCGCTCGGCTCCTTACCGCTTCGCTTACGTTTTTAAACGTTACGACCTAAACCGCAATGTCCAAACTAAGAAGTAAGAAAAAAACCACGAAAAAACCCCACAAAAAACCCCAAGTTTTTTTCGTCGCTATCTCGCTATAATTCGGCAATTGTAATTCCATCGCGCATCGGCTTTATTCGGCTTGCAACGCGCCCTGCGGACCACGCAAGCCGGACAAGATACTAGCGGACGCGCGAACACTCAGCGACGGGCAACGGGGCAAGCCATGCGGGCAAGCTGCAGCGGACGGGAAAAAAGATCGGCCCGTGGATGCTCGACATGATCGACTAAACTCTAAAGCGCCCCAAGATGGCGCGGACAGCAGAGGCCCAGCGACACGACAACGACGGCAAAGGTATGATGATGGCTGACAATGCAATACCTCCCAATTGATACCCACCCCCACACACCCCACCTGATCGTCTATCACAATCCCGCCCGTCAGCATAGAATCAGCATAGAGGGCAGTGAAAGCGAGAAAGCGTGGACAAGGAA
The DNA here is from genome assembly GCA_001275005.1 of Chrysochromulina tobinii. Taxonomy (NCBI): domain Eukaryota; phylum Haptophyta; order Prymnesiales; family Chrysochromulinaceae; genus Chrysochromulina; species Chrysochromulina tobinii. Next base: position 49,113 of record JWZX01003100.1, on the reverse strand, counting down.
CACGTCCCTGCAGCCTGCACGCTGCTCGCTGGGTCGAGAAACCAACCTCTACACTCGCATGATGGAGAGACCCGAGAGAGCGAGTACATGTACTCAGTACTTGTGTTGACCGAGGGGTGCGGAGCCATCCTTTGAGACGGTACATACCCCCTTCATTTAACCTTCATTTCAGATTTTGTCCAGGACCACGGTGGTCCTGGTGGTGTACATGTACCGGTAAATCCGGTATTGATTGAGCGGGGGGACCGCGACGAACTGACTGACGGACTTGAGGCCCTGCGAGCTCATTGTTGCACATGCTTCCATGTGCATAAAATAGCCAGGGGTCCCTTCGGTCTTGCCACTTAGTTCAACCAGTAAAACTCTCAACAGCCTTCCTTTTAAGGAACTCTGAAATGATATGAGGCGCCGCGCACTCACCGGATTGAGTGCACGGATTGAGCACGCATCGCCACGTGCGGCCGAGAGCATCATCATCATCAGCATGAGCGACGACAAGGCACCGAAGCGAACCTTCGAGGGCCACGCCAAATACAGTGATTCCGAAGACAGCGCGGGCACCGACGGCTGCGAACCACTCGCCAAGCACGCGTGCCTCCGTGAAGACGGCAGTAGTCTGCACGTCTTTGACGTTGTCGGCATGGGTTCAGACAAGTGCCAGACGGTCGCGCTGCTCAGCAAGGCTTTGAAGCACGTGCCTTACCTCGAGGTTATGATGACGACGTCGGTGGGCACGCAGCAGCGTAGCCGTCGGCGCGAGCTCCGGCTGCCTGCTGGGTGCACAGTCGAAGCGTGCGTGGCGCTGCTGTACTGGGCGGCGGCTAAGGCTACTGGTCTGCTCACCGTCGAGCTCTCCGACACGGGCGGGCTCGAGAGCACGCTGGCGCTGCTGCAGACAGCTGATTTTCTGATGCAGGACGCGCTCATGCCTCACCTGCGCGTGCTCTGCGAGCGCCGCGTGCGAACCGCCGACGACTGCGAGCGGCTACGGCACGCGGCCGGCGAGGGCGGGGACGCGGTGCAGCAACGGCTCCGGCTCGACGGAAGCCGCCTGCTGCATGCGATGTCGCCGATGCAGATCAAATCGATGCTCAGTGCCATGGGCTCCGACAAGAGTCTCGACGGGGCGCAGACTGAGGTGCTCGTACGTTGGCTCCAGATAGCCACTCGCACTGCGGACGAGGTGGATTCGACTCTGCAGGTGCTTCAGCCGAAGCACGTGTGGCAGCGCTGTCAGTCGCCAGCCGCTCCTGGCCCCACCAATGTCCCCGGGCCACGAGGCCACCGTCGATGGCGGCGGCGGCGCCCCGTCCGCGGCGGCCCAGGCGGCACCATTGCTCGTGCTCAAGCCAGGTGCGGAAGCGTTGTTTCGCGAGCTCTCCTCCCTCTCGCGTGCGCGGCCCGCCCTCTCTGCACCCATCTGGTCCCGATTGCAATCTCTCGCGCCCAGCCCGCGACCGACTACGCCACCCGCTCTCGAGACGTCGCCACCCGAGCCCGAGTGGATCCCAGAATGGATGGAAGGCGTGCCGAATGGTGACAGCCATTCGATGCGCGCATTCGCTAGCTCGGTCGAGCCCCCCCTTAAAGGCTCGTTTGCTGGTCTTGGGTACGCGCCGGACGCGGCTTTGGGCCTCGCAGCCTTTCTACGGTGCTGTGTCGAGCCTGCTCTAATCGGGCCGCCCCCCTCTATCGCTGAGACGGAGAGGATGATTCGCTTTGCCCTCCAGCCTCACATCGTGGCGTGCGCGGCGTGCACGCCGCTGCTGCTCGAACTGCTGCCGCAACTGCTGGATCGAAGGGCGCTCAGCGCGCCCGACCTGGCCCGGTTACTGCCCATTGTGCTGCCGCGTGGCATGGCGTACTCGGCGTCCTTCCAAGGCCCCGTCGGCTTCCTCCTTCGAGAGCGCGCGACCCTCTGGCTGAGCGATGGGCGGCGCTTCGACGCGCAAGAGCTCTATGGTCTGCTCCCCCTTGCCACACTCACCCACTTCAAAGCGGGGCTGGCCTCCGAGATCCCGCATATCGTGATGCGCCTTTTGGCGAGCGCGTCCCCGGCCGTGCAGGCCGCAAACGTCGAACAGCTCTGGAGCTACGGGAATGGAACCCCATGGGCATCGACCCTCACGTGCGCTTTCATGGGCGCTCTCGGGCCCGATGCCCTCGCCAAGCTTGTGGCTGAGCTCCTCCCCTTTCTTGGCTCCAAGTCGCTCTTCAGCCGCAAGGTGCGCGCTTTCATCGCCGAGGGCATCACGGGAGGCTTGGATGTTTGAGAACTTCATCACGAGAGGCTTGGATGTTTGGGGACGAGCTTGGATGGTTGGGGGTGAGCACGTGGCTCGTGGACGAGGCGAAAGGCGCGGGGTCTCGGCTGGAGAGGGGTCTCGGCTCTCCCCTCTCGAAACTGCCTCTGCGCTTCGCGGGCTCGCCTCATGCAGCGGATAGGGACACAAAGTGCAGGCCAGGTTGAAGGGGGTGAAAGAGGCCGCGGAGGCCATTCAAGCACCGAATCACGTGCATTGAAGCATGGGCCATGAGATGAGGGGGAGAAGGATCCGTTCGCGTTCCCACCTTCATGAGCATGGAAGTTTGGACAGAACAAACGGATCGGAACTCGCTTGTCTGCGTCCTGTCCGGTCCGTGGTCATGTCCGTGGTGCGAGCCACACGCCATGAAATATTCGGTCGCGTCCGAGTGTGCTTTCTGCGTTTAATTAGTGTTTAATATCAGGATATTTGTTACAGTTGCCGCTTACGTGGCGCGAGTAGTATCGTATGGAGTGCTTAACGGCGCTCGCGCGCGCGGGTGGAGCGGAGCCCCACCGACGAGCGGCACCGCACGAGCGGCGGAGCCATACACCCGGCACCCTTAGGAGGGCTTAGTAACAAGCCGATACCTCCGCCCGGGTGACGAGTGGCATCAACGATCACCACAACCCCGCTACGCCATCCCATTACTCATCGTTGGTTTGTGCGATATCGACGGGGGGTCGCGATCTCGTGTGCGGTGAACGATATCGCGCACACTCGCGATCGGATACCGTAGGGCGGCGCGATATCGTACCCGCGTGCCGTTATAGTGTCGGCACGATATCGTGAGCCCGTCCACGATATCGTGGGATCCCACGGTATCGCGCACCCGCCCGCGACAACGCACTCTCCCCTAAATTGCTACGTAGTATTTCCGGACTTGCGGAGCGATCGCGCTCACCACAACGCCGCTTCTGGCTTGATGGCTTCGACTACACCCGGCATTTGAGCGGCTCTTTCAAAGCTGAGCTGCTGTTTCAAATGCCAGCAGTAGTCGAAGCCTTCGAGGGTGCCGCCATACTCGGGCGGCACCTGCTCGGGCGTGAGGCCGGCGGCCTCGAGCATAGCTGACGTATCCTCGCCGAAGAGGTAGACGCGCTCTCGGAGCTTGCGTGGCATGAACGGCCGGGTGAGACCGAGCATCATGCCGATGTACCACGGCTGCTTGATCGCGTACAAGCCGCGCAGGCGCAGGGGGCTCAAGTGCATCCATTCGAACGAGGCTCGGATGCCTGCGAGGCTCCCACCCTTCATGCTGTTCAGAGCCAGCATCGGGTAGTTGTGCAGGTTCTCGAGGATGATGACGCCATTGATCTGCGTCTCCTCCGAGACCATCAATTTGCTCATGTAGAAGACGGAGAAGCGAAGCATGTCCGTCATTGTGAACTTCTTCGCATACGGCGTGAGCTTCACCCCATCAAGGAGCAGCACGAGTTCGCCACGAGAGTTGCGAACCGGAAGGTGCGACATCATCCCGATTTCAGCTTGGACGATGAACTCGTCAGCGGTCGAGTCCACAAAGAGGTGCGAATTCTTGGAGGCGTACTTTGAGAGCGCACACATCTTCTTGACAGCGGCAGCCTTGTCCCACTTGGCCTGCCGAAGCATCGCCAACAGCGCCCAGTCGAAACGCTTTTGCTCCTCTTCGCCAATCAAAGCGACCACTTCCAGCCTTGCCTGCTCGAAGACAGCCGCGGCGTCCTCAGGCTCTTTGAGGTTCCGGCGAGCCTTGTCAGCGAGGGCTGGCGAGAGGGCTTGCATTTCCAGAAAGATGCGTACATACAATTGCAATCCCTGATGATCGACTGATGAATGTGAATGTGTGAACGTTAACACGACAGACGCGACACCATGCGACACCCGGTGCTTGATGTGTGACGTGCAATCCTCACTTGGAAGCGTAAAAGCAAGCACTCTCTGCAGCTCTCTTGGAACAAAGCAATCAACCAATCATGGACACTCTTCAAAGTGTATAATTCCGAATTGCCTCTCGTCCAGGAGCCTGCAGCCTCGACTGGCGAAAAAAGCCCTCCCCCCGCTCAAATCCTTGAGACCGCCGCCCGTCAAGAGCGGACGACACGCGCGCGTCATATATATGCGGAATTCTCGGATTGTGATGATCGCCTATAACTCTCTATCTGAGAGCTCACAGAATCGTACTTCGTGTACAGCTTTACGGGGACGCTGGGCTATTTTGCCGCTGCGCGCCTGCACCCCCCTGGGGCATTTGAGTGGCCACCTACCTAGGCGCTGAGCAAGAACGCGGAGCGCTTCGCATCATGCTCCTCCTGTGTTATGAATCCCGCACTCAGCAGCTCCGCAAGCTCGGCTAGCCTCAGCGCCTCAGCCTCGCCGACCGGAGGTTGGGAATCCTGATTAGGATCGGCGGTGCCCTTGCCGCCAGCCTTGCCACCCTTGCAGGCGCGAAGGTGCAGTGGCAAGCGATCTGGGAAAAAGGTGCGTCCGCACTTGCTGCACGCCACGAAAGAATTGCTCCCGTTATCAGCGAACTCGACTGAGCGTGCGTCTGCCTCTGCCGCGCTTGAATCCCGCGGCCTGGGCAGTGGACGTTCATCGGTGGGGTTCAAGCCGCTTCTGCCCGATCCAAAGCCGCCACCGCCTTGCCCGAAGGTGACCTTCTTCATCTTCTTGGCCGGCAGCACCGCCGTACACGTGCGCTGATGCTTCGGGCGGAGGTGCGGCAGGAACTTCTCGCCGCACCCTTCGCATCGCACCAACGCCTCCTCCGCACTCAGCTCGGTGGCGGCAGCCTGGACCGTAGCGCTCGTCGGCTCGCCCCTCAGCCCGGTCACCAACGCGCCCAGCTTGGCATCGTACTCTGGCTGCGTGATCAGCCCCATAGCAAGGAGCCCGCGGAGCTCGGACGACTTGTCGACGAAGGCCTTGTGAAAGTCTCCGATGGGCCCGGGGCCGAGAGATTCAGTGAGCTTATTGTGATACTCGCTCTCTGAGATCCAGCCACTCTCGCGCAGCTCGCGCAGCTGCGCACATCGAGCCACCAGGTGGGTCGCGCTCTCTACGTCGCCTCCGCCGCCTTCGCCTCCGCCTCCGCCTCCGCCCGCGCCGCCCGCGCTGCCTGCGCCGCCTGCGCCGCCTGCGCCGCCTACGCCGCCTACGCCGACGCCGCCGCCGCCCGCATTCTCATTCTCACCTCTCGAACGCTTGATCGTCTTCGGAGTGACGATCCGCACGCCCTTGTCTTTGCGAGTTGCCGGTTTGGCGAGCAGTGGAGTAGCAGCGGACCGGAGCTCCTGAGTGGTGAGCGGCTTCGTGTCGCCGTACAGTGAGCACAACCGCTCGTAGTACGCACAGAACTCGATGAAGGTGATCGAGTTCGAGCCATCTTTGTCGGCGTTCGCAAATTCCGAGGCAATGGCGGACTCGTTGGCATCGCATTGTGTGGGGAAGACATTGTTCAAGAGGGAGGCAAACTCGTGCAGCTCGAGCGTGCCCGAATGGTCCACGTCGAAGAAGGCAAACATATCTGCCGCCTCGTCGAAGTGGGTCGACGCAGGGGTGAGTAGCCCATAGTAGGTGAGAAATTCATCGAAGCTCACGAAGCCCGAACCGTCGGCGTCGACTGTCCGAAACTCGGCAAGCAGCTCCTTGGCATCAATGACGCGCTCTGGGAAGCAGTTGAAGAGCAGCAGGCCGTGCTCCGCCTGCGAGAGGGCGCCATCGCCGTTCGCGTCGAACTTGTCGAAGAGCTTTCGAAGCCGCTGCCGCTCTGCGGCGCCGAGCACCTTCTCTTCCTCATCGCTGAGGCTGCCTGGACCGTCGACTGCTTCTGAAGCGTCGCCAGCTACCAGCAGCTTAAGCGAGTTACCGAGCTTCTCGAGCATCGAAGGAAGTGGGCGATCTTCACGGCTCACGCCCCACATACCATCAAACGCTGTGGAGCCAGCCCCAAACGGATCAGATTTCGTGCCTCCCTTTGGCCGCAGACGGCGGCAACGCTTTATATGTGGCCCCATTGCCTGCACGTGGTACCTCTGGCCACAGTTTGGGCAGACTGGGTCGGTCGGGAGTGGGCCGCGTCCCCAATAGGCATTTTCCATGAACATCCTCTCCTTGATCTCCTCGGCGGCGAGCCGCACGTCCTTGCGGTCTCGGCAGCGCTTGACGTGAATGTCGAATGAAGCGGGAGAGAACTTCTGGTTGCAACCCGGGCACGTTTTCCACGAGGGCGGGCAACCGCCGCCGCCGCCTGTCCCCTGCGACTCCTTCGGCATGTTCGAAAATACCGTGAAGGAAGTTTCGCACCTCATCGTTTTCCCCACAGGGGAGTCCGCCCGCGGTAAATTGGGAAAAAATCATCATCTCTAACCAGGGACGAAAACGACCCTCATCTCATCACTCCGAAACCCGGCTCGGGCTTAACGGGTTTGTGGACGTGCGAGCACATGAGCACAAGAGCATTGATGCATCGAAGCTCCAAGAACCTGAAAAACTTTCAACTTACGCTGAAGTTGTCACGAGGGACCGCAAGAATTACAAGGCCTTGTTCGTGTTGCTCAAGGCGCATGAAGTCGTCGAGGTTTTCTGTTCCACAGATCCCACAATTGTTGTCCAATCCAGCGTATCCATGTGGGGCGGAGGGTATGAAACCAGAGCCCGTTGGTGGTGGTCGCCAAGAACTTCGGTCGTGCTAGGCGTTGGTGGAATCAAGCGCATCATGGACGGCTCATCGGCCGGTGTGGTTCGACGGGCCGGTGATTGAGCTCTACGGGCCCCTGAGGCCCGTTGGGACGACTGGCGGTACCTCATCGCAATGCTAACTCGTTTAGAGTCTTTGATATGAATGATCGGCGGCGGTTTGTGGCACGGTCGCGGTCGAAGCACAGCAGCCGAGTTGGAGCGGAGAGAGGCCACCAGCCTTGATGATTTGAGCGGCTCGCGCAGTTGCGGCGAATCGTGCCATGAAACCGGGAACATGTCACTCCCTGCAGGTTTCCAGACCAGCGGATGGCGCGGGATGCAGCCTTGACGGGACACAGCGTCCGGTGAGATGTCAATATCAAATGGCTGGTGACTTGGCTTCCAGAACGTTCCAGGCGTGGAAGGACGCATGATGTCCGTGGGTGTGTGCGGCCGCGCTCGCATCTCGGAGGCGAAGGTCGGGCTGGAGCTCTTCCGGCCCTCTCTTGACAGCGTTCTAAGCGAAGGATTAAGGAAGGATGGGGTGCCGGGAGTGGGCGTGTGAAAGAGCGAGGATGTCGAGCGCGATGCCTTGCTAAGCACCGGCGGGGTGTCCGTTCGAAGGCTCTTCAAGTTTCGGAAGCTCGGGCGCATAGAGCGCATGTCACCCCAATTCAAATCACGGAGCGACGTGATCGGCTCCAACTCATATCGCGCCCTGTCTATTGGCATTCGATCAGGGCTGCGATAACCCATGGTGCTCGTTCGATACGCAATCGGAATTGCGCGACTAGCGAACGCCATATTGCGGGCGTGACGAAGGCGTCAGTCAGCGTCCGTCGCGGACGTGAACTCGACGTGCCAAGGAATCTCGTGCGCGCGGCGGCCCGCCGATCTTTGATGACCCCTTTGACGAGAATCTCCTCAACTGAGCTTTTTTCACACCTTGAATCGGACCGGACGCCGCCGAATGATACAGGAACACCCTCTCTCACTGCTATCGTAGATACGCGATTCTGTACCCTGTAGCTGTCCTCTGGCTATGCATGGGCTTGGAAGCCGTGTTGACAAGCCGTGTTCCTCGACAACGACGCGTTGACACGGTAGTCTCGCGCCCAACGTTGTACATGGTGTGTCTTGCCACGCCTGGCTGAGTCACATCGGTATACCGACGCTCAGCTTGAGCTCGGGTCCGCTGCGCTGCCGGCTGAGGCTAGGCTCGATGATCATCGTCTCATGATGCACTGGCGCCGTCTCCTGCGCCGGGAACATGGAATGCGAACGGGTGCCGAGAAGTGCGGATGTGCACGCATTGGCATCGGCAGCAGGGGCTGTCGGCGCCGTCTCCTGCGCCCGGTACGGCGCCCTGTACGGCAGGTCTACCTGCGCCGGCACGGCGCTCACCACACCGACGACACCGGAGACGGCGGTGTCGTGCAAGCCCGGCGCGGGCAGAAGGGGGCTCGGCGCGGCGCCCGGCATCGAGCCATTTGATGCCTGAAGGACGGGCTTGTAGACGGGATGCCCGTGGGGGGCATCGAGCCACTTGATCTCGTCGAAGGTAAGTGAGGCGCTCGCCTCCGCTAGCTGTGTAAGCACGCCGTCAAACTTGGGACGGGTCGTCGGACGGCGTTTCCAGCACGCGCACACCAGGTCGGTCAGGGCGCGCGGTGCATCAGGGGGCAGCGGCGGGCGCAGGTCTTGCAGCCCGATGGCGACGGCCGCCTGCAGCGGCGGTCGGTCGGCGAAGGGGATCTCGTGAGTGAGGAGCTCGAAGAGAAGCATCGCGTATGAGAAGACGTCCGCGCTCTTCGTGTACCCCTCATGCCGCGTCACCTCGGGCGCCATCCACCGATAGGTCCCCATCTCGCCAGAGAGCGGGTCGCAGCTGCGCTCAAACTCATCCGTGTCGCCCCAGAGCAGGCCAGCGCCCTGCACGCCGTGGGCGTACCCGTGCATTTCGGAGTCTCGCCCATCCTTCACGCGCACAGCCACGCCGAAATCGGTCAGCTTGACGCCTCCCGCCGTGTCGAGGAGCACATTCGAGCTCTTCAGGTCACGATGCATCACTTGGCGCCTATGCAGATACGCCATCCCCGCCGCTACGTTGCGAGCGACGCGCAGCAAGAAGCCGGGCGGCGTTGGGAGCCGGAGGGCGCGATAGAGGTCGCCCGCGTCGCAATAGTCGAGCACGAGGCAGTAGGTGGGCGGCGAGATGACGCAGCCTAGGTACTGTACCACATTCGGATGGCGCAGCCTCGTGAGAGCATCTACCTCCGCGCGCCAGCTTTCCATCGACGAGGGATTACAGCCGGCGACCTTGACAGCCACGCGCGCGCCGTTCCAGGTGGCTGCATAGGTGGTTCCCGCCGAGCCCGCGCCGATCTTGCCGTGGAACGACACCTCATGCAGCCCGATGACCCAATCCGATTGCTCAGGCAAGCTATGCCCGAGCACCGGTGCCGGTGCCGGCGCCGGCGCCGGTGCAGCCGACGGTGCCGAGGACTCGACCCGGCGGGCAACGTCGGATGAAGCGCTGGTGACGATGCCGAAGGGGACGAAAGGGACGAATGGAACGAAGGGCACAGAGGAGGCGCCGGCGGGGGCGGCGCCGGCGGGGGCGGCGCCGGCGGGGGCGGCGCCGTCCGTTCCTGCGGTAGCGCCGCCGTCCGTTCCTGCGGTAGCGGCAGCGGCCGCAGCAGCGGCAGCGGCAGCGGCAGCGGCAGCGGCAGCGGCAGCAGCAGTGACGTCGGCGTCCGACGCCTCGTGAAATGAGCGGGTAGATTTTGTGAGCTGCGCACCCATCTGCGTGAATTGGATCGCAGAGTTTGTCCGAGGTAGGCTGGCGGCGGCGGGTGGCGGCGGCCAGAGGTCGTCTTCGGAGCATTGACGGCGTCTCCGCGGGGGGCGCAGGTTGGGTGGGGAGATCCGCAAGGGTGGGGAGGTCGATAGCGCGAGGTCGCTCGGTGGGCGCGAGCGCGACGTGTGTCTCGACGAGGAAGACTCCTGAGCGAGGTCGCTCGGTGGGCGAAAGCGCGACGTCTGACTCGGCGAGACGAAATATTGCCTCCGCTCCGCCGGCGGCGAGACCGTCGTCGTCGGCGAAACCGTCGTCGGTGAGGCGTTCATTGAGCCATCACTCTTGCCCGGCGCAACTGCCCGAACCTCGCTGCTCTTTGGTCCCGAGAGTCCCCTGAGGCTTTCAGGCAGCCGCAGCGTTTCAGAGCGCAGCGCTGCCTGAAAGCCCTCGCTGCGCTCATGCGGAGGCGACGCACGACCGTTGCCATTGCACTGTCCAGGCTGTCGACTATGCTCGATTGCAATCGCGCCACTGCGCTCTACTGCGCTTAAGAGTCGATCCGCACGGCGCTTCTCGCGCACTTGGCGGCGCCACGGCTGATCGGAGGAGAAGGGCGCGGCCTCGGATGTCCACACCGTGGGCAATGGCGCCGCAATGTCCGGCGCGATGAGCGCTGTGCTGGTACGCATCCTATTGGGCGCTGGCTCGTTGAGCAGCGCGACGAGCGCCGCCTTGAGCTCTGCGGGCGTGAGCTCCAACAGCTTGGCACGCAGCTCGGCCGCCGAGTTCGCCTCCACAGAGGCCGGTCCGAGCACGAGCATGGACGCCGCCGCGCGCAGGATCGACTTCCCATCGACGTTCAGGGGTGGTGAGCTCGTCGCGGCCATCGTGGGCGAGGGCATCGTGGGCGAGGGCATCGTGGGCGACGGCATCGCGGGCGACGGCGTCGCGCTCGAGAGCAGTGATGGCTCACTGGGTGACTTGGACCAAGGGCGAGCCATCACGCCGGCAGAGGAGGGTGAAGAGGACAGCGCTGGCGGCGGCGGACTCGAGCGGCCGTTCACGACCGGAACGATGGGTGTGAACGGCCGCCCCTCCTCGTCCTCGTCCTCGCCCTCGTCCTCGCCCTCGTCCTCCTCCTCCTCCTCCTCGGCCAAGGTATCGTGGTACTGAGCGTCGGCGAGATCGGCACACGGATCGGAGCCATGGGAGTACTGGGAGCGATCGGACACGGGACGCTTGTGAGTGGGCCAGAGGCTCTCCGACGTGTAGTCCATTGCGCCGCCCTCCCCCACCTCCTGGTCGTCGTTGTCCTCACCCATCGCCCGGAGCGCCGCCGCCGCCGCCGCGCACGCGAGGCGATGATCAGCCGCCGCGGCGGCCGCCACTCCCTTCTCGTCCGGTTGCTGCTGCTGCTGCTGCTGCTCCTGCTCCTGGTGCTCCTGGTGCTGCTTCTGCCAGAGCGCCATGCGCCTGTGCGCCATCCGCTCTGCCTCTGCTGCTGCCGCTGCTGCTGCCGCTGCTGCTGCCGCTGCTGCTGCCGCTGCTGCTGCCGCTGCCCCCAGCGCCAGGCCGCTGCCAAAGTTCGCAGGCAAACTCGCCGAGGAGTGGAGGACGCGAGGCTGCGCGGCGGAGGCCAGCAGCAGCTCCTCGTGCGACGACTCCGCTAAGAATCGCGCGAGGTGCGGATTCCGGATGCTGTCCTCGCGCGAGAAGAAGTGATCGTACGAGTACGTAGAGTCGGCCATGGAGTCGTCGGACAAGATGCTGCTACGCGAGTCGTTCCGCGGCGGCGAGAAGAGGCCATTCAGCGCTTGGGGGCTGTCCCCGGCCTCAGCCTGGCGGGCGATGTCGTCGGTGATGCTGCTGCTGGCGTCGGAGTAGACGCGCTCATGACGGCGCTCGATGTGGCTGCGGTGGCGCGCCTTCCGCGCGGTCCGCTCAAGCTCGAGGAGGAGCGTCTCTTCCATATTCGACAACTGATCCACGTGGGAAGACGCGACCTCCCACCAGACCTCGACCGGCTGCGATGTGCCAACGAGCGCGCGGACGGCGTCCAGCGAGAAGTTGGCCTCAAGCTGCTCGCGCACGGCGAGGAGTATGGGCGGCAGCTCAAAGCCCGCGCTCACCAGGTTCACCAGCCGACGTGGCGCCGAGGCTCGGAGTCTCGAGGTGCAGTCCTGTTGCCGGTGGAAAGAGACGACGAGCGCGCCGCGGAAGCGCTTTGACATGTGGTCGGAGGCGGCAGGTAGGAGGAGACCGACGGCGACAAAGGCGTGCATTACGCCCACCGCGTCTTTCAGCTGCGTGAAGCACGCAAATGCGTCCGTCGCCGCGCACACGAGCTCCGAGCATAGCTCGAGTTGCAGAGTGGTCAGCAGCTCGTCGTACGCTCCAAAGGAGGCGTAGAACACCTCGGCGCGCTGCTCGGCGGTGACGGCGGCGGCGGTGACGGCGGTGGCCGTGACGGCGGCGGCGACGGCCGTGGTGATGGAGTCAGCTGGCAGCTCGGGTAGCGTGTCCGTGGCGGGCGGCGGCAGCGGCATCTCATGGAGGGAGATCTCGCGCAGGCTCAGCAGCGCCTCATGCACGCTGGCGGGAACGTTCGCGAGTCCGGCGAGCGCCTCGTCGGTCGCGGCAATTGCGACAGTTAGCCGTTCAGCAAAGAAGGGCGTGTTTCCGCCAGCGATCGTGCATGCCATGACGCCGCGCTCGTTCATGAGGGCATGGATCAGCCGGCTCAAGGGCTGCAGCTTGCCAAGCACTGCAAGCACCTCGTCCGGCCTCACGCGCGTCGAGCGCTCCGGCGCTGCCAAGCTCCGATCGCCCCAGAAGCGCACCGGGCTTTCAGGCGGCAGCCATGCATGGTGCAGCGCGCCAAGCGCTGCCATCAATGTGTAGAAGACCACCTGAGCGAAGGAATGCAGCCAACGGAGTTAGCCAGTTTCGTCGCGGTCCACCCGCGCTCAACACACCTCAGGGCTTTTCCCCAGCATCGAGCCCAGTCAGACAAGTCAATTCTTCGGAACTTCCTCATTCAATTCTAAGTCCAAGTCATACAGGTCCAATGCGCTTCGATACATATAAATATGAAAAGACCGGTGTCTACTTGTATAACGCGCGAGCTCTGACTGACACTATGTTGAAACACCATAGGGTAACTACCTGAGTGTTGAAGCCCTCCACCAAGGTCAAAAATCTCGCGCAGTCTGACGGCCACCAGTGCATTTTGCGTTGCTTCGACACCGTTATTCGCAATGGTTATTCGACGAATTAAATTCGACACGCGCTGGGGCGGTACGTTAGTACAATGATTATTCATCCGCCTATCCCCCCCCTCGTCCCGGAAGCTTGTAGCTTCGAAAACCCGAGCCTTTAGCTTGGAATGCGACCAATTAAATGCGACCAGCAGCGTGGGTCTTAGGTACGGTATGTGTCGGTCCCCGCCCCAAGCGCGGCGTTTCTACTTCGTACTTGTAGCGCGCTTACATACTACTTGCCGCCATGCTATCCGCGCGCGTGGCGACGCGTTCGCGTTGCCACCTCTGGCCCGCTCCGTTGGCGCACCCGCCAAATTTCTGCTCCGCAACGTCCCACGGCTGCGCGACGGCGCCGTTAAGATGGCCCACTAGGGGTGCGCCCATGCCGTCGTCATAGAGCCAGGTGCGCCATTTGGCGAGTGCGTGGGGGAGGCCTAGCTGCACAACGTCGTCGAGCTGCCGGGGGGCGAGCTCCGCCTCGAGAAAGGCGCCCTTGGTGACCAGGCGACCAGGTGCACCAAACACGAGCGCCTTGGCGCGCTGTTCGGCCTGTAGGTTCTCGAGGTACGCGCGCGCCGTCCGATTGGCGAAGACCTCTTCGGTCTCCACGTCAGCCCGCGGGAAGATGAAGTTCGTGTAGAAGGAGGTGTGAGCGAGGTGCGTGCTGTCGTAAAAGGTGAGGCATGGCAGCAGACGGGCACGGTCGCCGCCGCTCCTGCCACTGCTTCCATCGCTACCGCCGCCGCCACCGCCGCCGCCACCGCCGCCGCCGCCGCCGCCGCCGCCGCCACCGCCGCCGCCACCGCCGCCGCCATCGCCGCCGCGTTCGCTCTGCGCAGCGCGCGCAGGAGGGAGCGGCAGCGCGTGTGGCTCGATACTGCTCGCGGGTGGGCGCAGGCCACGCTCGCCCAATCGCCGACGCATGTCCTCCGGGTAGCCCTCGGTCGCGCGCGTCGGCAGCAGCACATACCCGACGAGCGTATCGGGTAGCGCCGTGCTGAGCATCGCCTCGCAAAGGGCGGCGAGTCTTACCGGGCGTAGCAGTGCGCGGTCGTGCTGCACCACGCAGAGCAGCCGCGTCCGGACGAGCTGCAGCGCCGCATACACCGCGAACCCAAAGCCATGGTGCTCAGTGAGCTCCAGCACCTCGGCCCGCCGGAAGCCAAACGCGTCGCCCGTCTGGATGCGAGCGTGCAGCCGCTGCTTGTACTCGGCGTAGGATGCCCACGAAGCTTCCGTCACACGGCCGCTACGGAAGACCTCCTTGCCGCCCACCTTAGCGCCGTCGCACACGATGATCAGCCTACAGTCGGAAACGCCAGGCGCGTGCTTTGCCATGGAATCCAGTACAGTCTCGATCATCTCCGTGCTCGGGCAGATGGGCGAGGGGCTGGTGGTCAGGATGAGCGTGAGCACGTCCTGCAGTGACGCATCGGAGGCGCTTGACGTGCCGAGCGATGCCGCCGCGGCGTTCATTACTGCAGGATCCGAGCGTGCACAGCCATCGCCATCCACGCCTTCCGGCTCATGTGAAGGAAGAAGCATGCGCCGAGGAATGCAATCGTGGGAAACCCGAGTTGGGCCCGGAACTCGCCGAGCGCTCGCCACCGATGCGCTGGTAGATGCCAAAGGATACCGCCAAGCTCCGCGTGTGCACCCAAGCAGAAGCACGCGGCGAGGCACGCCCCTCGGAGCCCGACATGTGGTGTGAATGGGCTCGTGGTGCTTGCAAACTCGTGTTTCGTGTGGTAGTGGCTGGTCGGTACCTTGTGTGTCGATTCAACTGACCCTTATCGCAGAAAAACTCGACCGCGACTCGTGGCCTCTTTTCTCTCCGTAACCGAAGCTCTCCGTCCGGCGCCGATGCGACCCCTCGCCACCACACTACGCTACGGGTCACCTTCATGCTTTCATGCTGCACAACCACGGTATCGCAGTCTCTACGCGCAAGAGAGAGCCTGGAGAGAGCTCAGACCTCGAATGGGGGGATGCTGTCTGAACACCGTATGCGCGCGGCCACCGATGCAACGGCCGCCTCGCGCCTCGTAGGCCTCTCGCCCCGCGCGCTCCTCCCGGCGCGGCTCGTTTGCTCGCGCCCCCATACCCTCTCGCTCCCTTGTTGCATTGATCTTGGTTCATCTGGCACCGGCTGCGGCCCTCGCGCCGCCGGTCCTCGGCCATCACGCCTTGCCCTCGTAGCTGCGCGCATACCTTGCGAGGGCCCACATGGGGAAGATATTGCGGTATTGCGTGTACGAGATGCCGCACGCGCGGTTGAAGACGCCAGTGATGCCCTCTTGCTTCCAGTCGCCATTCTCGCGCTGCTCAGCCATCAGATACTCAATACCACGGCGCACCGCCGCCGTGTCCTTCGTACCCGCCGCCATGAGTGCCAGCAGCGCCCACGCCGTGTTGACCACTCCCGAGCCGCCCTTGCCGTAGCGCTCGGCGCCCTTGGCCGCATACGCCTTGTCGTAACAAGAGGTGAAGTCCTCGCCCCAGCCACCATTGGCATTCTGCTTGCTCAGCAGAAATTTGCAGGCCTTGGCAAGCGAGCTCGAGTCGGGAGATTCGCCGGAGAGGACGAGCCCCTCGACCCCAAACCAGGTGCCGTACGTGAAGCAGCATCCCCACGAGCCATACCACGAGCCGTCCTTGCGTTGAATGGACTTGATGAACCTGCGTCCTGCCCGGATGGCGGCCTTCACCTCAGCAGTGCGGTGATTAGGGAACTGCTGATGGAACATGTACACGGCGGAGAGCGACGCCATCGAGCATTCGACGTATGAGTAGTCGATCATGATGTCGCCGAAGACCTCTGAGGGGTTGAGCCACTCGAACCAGCTGTAGCCGCGGTTGTTTTCGTACGTGGCCCAGCCACCGTCGACGTTTTGCAGCGTGAGCAGCACCTCCAGGGCCTTGTACAGGCGCACGTCCGATATGGGAGCACAGTGTGCTTGGATGCATGCATGGCCGCGGAGCAGAAGGACGGCCTTCAGGCCTTCGGCGGTGCAGTCCGAGATTGGCCATCCGTGGGCGGCCGTTGAAAAGGGCCACCCGCCCTCGCTTACGTGCCTGAAATACTTTTGGCGCTGCTCGGCCGTTTCGTAGGCGAGGGCAGGCGAGGCACGCGAGTCGGCCGAGCAGAGGATCTGGGTGCGCTCGAGATACGAGTACGCCTTCTTGCACATCGACGCGAACTCATCGACGAGATCTGCTTCGGCGAGCGCTTGCATCGCAAACGAGGCATCCCAGCCCTGTGACCCGTTGTACCCCTGCATCTTCATCCCGTCTTCCGAGATCCACAGGTAGTCGGGCACGCGCAGCAGGTGCTTCGTGAACGAAGGCGTGTCCGTACGCTGCCCCGCCGCGTGGTACGCGGAGAGCATGTTGAGCACCTTGTTGACGGGGAGCGTGGGGCATCGTGGTGAGCTCTGACAATCAAGAGGCCATCAAGAGGCCATCAAGAGGCCATCAAGAGGCCATCAAGAGGCCATCAAGAGGCCGTCAAGAGGCAGAACACCTTGTTGACGGGCCCGATGCACACGTAGTTCGTCTGATTGTCCTCTGCAGCCATGTAGTCGAGAGCGAACGCGAGCCCACGACGACGCAGCGCGCGCATCAGCGACCCGCCCCAGGATTCCCACAGGCGCAGCACCGCGTTGGCCACGTGCATCACCGGGTGCATCGGCGAGTAGTTGTCGATCTCGGCCACGTGGTCGGCGGTGCCTTCCCAGCGTATCGACTCATACGGCACAGGGTAGAGCTCTGCGCGTAGCGCCGCAATGAGCGGATCGCTCTCGGCGTCGGCGTAGACGAACTTGTGGCCGTACAGGTAGCACATGGGCAGGTAGACCATGCGGCAGTGGCACCAGAGCCGCCCAGGATGGAAAGGCATCCAGCGTGGGAGCAGCCACATCTCCGGAGGGATGACGTTGTGCCCCTTCCAATCCATCACTCCGAGAAGGCACAAGTAGAACTTGGCCCACGAGCCGGTGTACAGCGCGCCGCCGTACGAGCGAATGAACTCGCATCCGCGCTGCATCGCCGGGTCCTCAGCCAGCGTACCCAGCAGCCGGAGCGCCACGTAGCACATGACCGAGCCGAACATCGTCGAGGGCGATTCGATGTGCATCCCCCAGCCGCCGTCAAGCTGCTGGTGCACGCGAAGGTAGTGGGCCATGGCTGCACGCTGATTGCCGTCGAGAAAGGTGTCTAGCCGGCCTGTCACGTACCAGACCACGATCAGCCCGGGCATCAGGAAGTGCGGTCCGCCGTAGTCTCCCGCCCAGTGCCCGTCGTCACTCTGCAGCACCTCGTACCACGACAGCGCCTTGCGCAGCGCATCGAGCGTCGTCTTGGGCACCCAGCGCGCGTCGGGCACCTTGTTCCCGCGTGCCGTCCAGGCCTGCACGCGCTGTGCGCGCCAGATCTCGTCCTCCGGGTTTGGGTTGACGCTCGGGTTGAAGCCGCACTTCTCCTTATGCTCGGCCCCAAACGAGAGCCCGCGCTGCAGCGGGTTGAGCTGCACCTTGTGCCAAATCTGACGGCCGGCGGCCTCGCCTGTGAGGGTCTGCCCGATGGGCAGCGACGTGTGCGTGTGCATGTGCGACGCCTCCGCCACCTCGCACCGCCAGCCGGCATCGAGATGCGACGTCTTGTTGGCCCACTGCGGCTCACGCAGGATGCGATGGGCACGCGGGCCGCCCGGATGGCTAGCATGTATTCGGAACCTGTACCAGAGGCCGAGAAGCGCAAGAGTGGACAGCACGGCGAGGGCGCCTTGTTCAGACAGGCAGGGCACGACCAGCAGCCACGGTCCAAAGATGCACAGCGTTGCAAACATGGAGAACTCGCCGCGCGCTCCGTCGTATCCGAGGACGCGGGTGTTGTAGCCGGCGCCCGTGTTGGTGCCCATGCGCTCGAGTGGCACATCGGCGAGAGCGTGCCCGAAGAAGAGGAGCCCTACCACCGAGGACGTGAGGCAGCCCGTCGCGACCTGGAAAAGGAGGTGCGTCCGCGTTCCGATTCCCAGCTCACGTAGCATTCCTGCCGCCGCATCCTGCGCTGAGGCAGCGTTCGCGAAGCAGCCCGCCGCAACCTGCAGCAGGTACGTCCACGTTCCCTCATTCGTTGCCAGCTGCCCAGTTGACATGTTTGTGGTTTCGTGTTTTGAGAGATTCGATCTTGAGAAAAACTTGAATCTTTCAGACAACGTGAACAGTTAGGCCGCGCGCGCGCGGCGCGCGCAGCCGCCTCACTTTTCGCAGCGGCAGACACTTTACACAAGTCACTAAGGACGACACGACAACACAGTACCCACTCTAAGGCGCTCCTCTTTACCATTGTTTCACAACACAGGACGTCAGTGCTGAGACATCATTCACACCCAAGCGAGCGCCAAAAAATGCCACTGGCGTGGTCAATGGCGCTCGCTTGAGCGGGAGTACAGAAGAGTTACTTTGTCAAGTGTTCTTGTTGACCCATGTAAGTCAGTACATGTAAGTCAGGTCAGTCCGTTTGCACGGTGCTTCAGTCCTAAATCATGCAACACGAACATGCGTGCGTGCACAGTAGGGTTAGGCGGTACGTTTACACGAGTCTCACTTGGCCAAGCCGAGAGCGTGCACCAGGAGGAGGTTCATCGTGCTCGAGTTGATCTTGGCGCTCCCGCCGCTGTCGCGCCCGCGTTCGGCGTCGTACTGGTCGTCTAAGAGCTGTACC
Organism: Chrysochromulina tobinii; assembly: GCA_001275005.1. Taxonomy (NCBI): domain Eukaryota; phylum Haptophyta; order Prymnesiales; family Chrysochromulinaceae; genus Chrysochromulina; species Chrysochromulina tobinii. Next base: position 30,361 of record JWZX01003100.1, on the reverse strand, counting down.
TCATCGTCGCTCTCCACGCCCAGCGCCGCGTCCGCGTTGGCCGCAGCACTGCCACCACCAGTGGGCGAGGGGGCCGCCTCATCGAGCACGGCGTTGCCCAGGATGCGCTTTCGGTGCTGCAGCTGGACGATCGATTCCTCCACAGTGCTCGCTGTCACGAGCTTGTACACGGTGACTGCACGCCGCTGGCCGAGCCGATGTGCGCGGTCGACGGCTTGCCGGTCGAGCTGAGGATTCCAGTCGAGGTCGTGCAGGATGACCGTGTCGGCGGCGGTCAGGTTGATGCCCTGGCCGCCTGCGCGGGTGGAGAGCAGGAAGGCGAAGATCTTCGAGTCGGCCGCCTGGAACTTATCAATCTTCACCTGGCGTTCCGCCACCGGCGTGCCGCCATCGAGGCGGCAGTAGTGGAGCCTGAGCCCACTCGGGCCGAGCAAGTGCTCGAGCAGGTCGAGCATCTCGAGTGACTGTGGGAGATGAGGGAGGCAATCAGGAGGGTCATCAGAGCAAGTGCTCGAGCAGGTCGAGCATCTCGAGTGACTGTGGGAGATGAGGGAGGCAATCAGGAGGGTCATCCGAGCAAGTGCTCGAGCAGGTCGAGTATCTCGAGTGACTGTGGGGGGAGCGCACTCGGTCGCACTCCATCGCACTCCATCGCAATCCGGGGAGAAGGCGCGCACCTGTGAGAAGATGAGGCAGCGGTGGCCGCCTTCCTTGAGCTCGGGCAGGAGCCGGCGAAGCTCCCTCATCTTGGCCGAGTCGACTATGACCTCGTTGGGCAGCATGAGCCCCTGCAAACCGCCCAGCCTCACTTGGCTGCTCTCCGCGAGCTCCGCGCACACCGTATGCAGCCTGAAGTCGGACGCACTCGACAGCTCGGCGCGCACTTGAGCTAATGACGCTTGCTCGCCGTAGACGTGGGCGGCATGCGCCGCGCGGGCAATCTGCTCAATCATCGCGTCCGTGTAGTGCGAGCGCAGCAGGAGGGGGTGGTTGGCCGCCTTGCGCAATTCCGCAAAGTGCGACGCCGCCGTCTGCGACGGCACGGCACGGTTCGATCGTCTCGGCGCCCCGGCTGCAGCAGCCGAGGGGTGCAGGGCCGTCGAGGCGATCGAGGCAAGGCGAAGGCGCTCAATGTAAAGGGTCTGCTGGGCGGCACTCATCGTCAAGAGGCATTCCTTCTCTTGCTTGGGCACCAATTGGGTGAGAACCTGAACAGGGAGGCAATCAAGGGGTCCTCAGAAGCACTCAGAGGCCATCAGAGGTCATCAGCGATGTGAGCAGGTGGGTGACGACCTCGGATTTACGACGACGTAGCACGAAGGGGGCGAGCAGCCGACGCGCCTTGGCGATCGCGACTGCGTCTGGGTCTCGCGCGGCCTGCCGACCGCCGCCGCCGCCGCCCCCGCCGCCGCCTCTGCCTCCGCCGCGAGCGCCGCCTTGGGCAGATGAGCGGTCGCGCCGCGCCTTGTCGAGCACTGCGAAGGCGTCGGCGAGGCGCGGCGGGAAGGCGCGCGGCAACATGAACGAGAGGAGTGTGAGCAGCTCGTGCAGGTTGTTCTGGACGGGTGTTCCGCTGAGGAGCAGCCGGTGAGCGATCGTGAGTTGCGAGAGGCGATGGTACCGCGCAGAGCCGGACGTCTTGAGGGCGTGTGCTTCGTCAAAGACGCCCAGGCCCCAGCGGCGCCGGCGCAGCCATCGACGGTCGTACTGAGACGCGGCGCCTTCGCCCTCAAAGTACGTGTACGGGAGTACGAGCACGTCGAACGTCGAGTCATCGAGATCTCGCTGCATCTGCGTGCGGAGCGCCTGCGACCCGTGATACTTGGCCACCACGAGTGACGGAGCCCACAACCCAAACTCTCGCAGCCAATTGTCGAGCGTGGAGGCGGGCGCTACGACCAAGTGGCAGCGGCGCGCGCCATCGTCGGCGCCGTCCCGAGCGCCATCATCGGCGTCGTCGTCGTGCCCCCCGCCGAAGCCAGATTGGGCTGATTGCGCCTCCTTGATGGCGCAGATGAGGGCAATCACCTGGATGGTCTTGCCGAGGCCCATCTCATCAGCGAGGATGCCGCCCGCGCGCATACGCCACATGAGCCAAAGCCAATTCAGACCCACCAACTGATACTCCTTGAGCACCATCCGCGCGCTCCCGCCGAGGCTCGTCGGCTGCACGCGCAACGGCTGACCGTCGCCCACCTTGGTGAGATGCAATGCGCCGCCCTGGGCGCCAACCCCGTCCTCGGCAATGGCGGCGAGCGCGCTCGAAATCCGGCGAGACTCAGCCTCGCAAGCGGAGAGGCTGCGGCTCACGACGGCGCGTGCCTCCGCCTCGGTCTCGGGCGGGCGGCCACGCTCACCGTCCTCGAAGCCGACCTCCTCCTCGCCGTCGCCGTCATCCATTCCCTCCTCGTCCTCCTCGTCCTCCTCGTCGTCCTCGTCCTCGTCCTCGTCCTTCTCCTCCTCCTCGTCGCTATCAATGACGATCGCTCTCTCCTTCCGACGACCGTTACTTCGACCGTTACTTCGACCGTTACTTCTCGGATTGGCACCGCTGGGCGCCGCCTGTGCCCTGCCAGTCGCCACCCGCCCCTTGCGCACATCCGCAGTCTTGATGAGTCGGCGGCCTCCCCGCCCAGCTGCTGCCGCACCTGCCGCCGCCGTGTTGGGCACGGCTCGAGACGCCTCACGAGCTCCCCACACCTCAATCTCGCTGACCTCGATCTCGTCGTCCTCGATCTCGTCCTCGATCTCGGCCGCCTCGGCTGCCTCTGCCGCCGCCTCCGCCTCGCTGTTCCAGCTCTCATCACTCTCCTCCGCCTCCTCCTCCTCCTCCTCCTCCTCCTCGTCCTCGCTGTCCCAAACGGAACGTCGACGCTTCCGAGCTGCCGCGCCGCCGCGCCCGCTGCTGCCGCCGCGCCCGCCCGCCCGCTTGCCCGCTGATCGCGTGCCGCCGCCTCCACCTCCGCCTCCACCTCGACCTCCACCGCCGGCGCGTCTCCTTGTCTTACCAAGCGCCAGCTTAGCCGTCCGGCTGATCGCCGCGCGCTCCTCTTCGGTTTGATTTCGGCGCTTCGTCAACCACTCGATGGGCTCAGGCGCGGCGGCGGCGGCGGCGGATGAGGAGGGGCCTGCGGTATGTGCACCCGAATAGGCAAAGCTGCCGATGAGTGACGACGCGTCATCGGCTTTCATCGGCGAGATCGAGTCGAGGTCGATCACCTCAGGTGAACCGCCCACGACGGCGCTTGACGTCCGGCGCCGAATGCGCTTCATCATCGTCGGGCATGCTCGCAGAGGGAGCGAGGGCGCCACCGGCCCCCGCTCCGAGAGCGCTGCGCCCGCGACGGTTGGCGAGCATGGCGTCGAGGGTCGGGTCCCCGGCTGGCATGGCCGTGGGCTTGTGCCTCGGGGCTCGTTGCACATCATCGCCCAAACATGGCTGCTGCTGCTGCTGTTGCGGCTGCTGCTGCTGCGCGCCGGACGCAGAGGCGACGACCGGGAGGGGTGCAGTGGGGCGCGGCGGGGCACGTGGTGGGCCGAAGCGCGCGCGCAACTCCGCCGCCTCCGCCGCCTCTGCGGCGGCCTCTAGGGTTGCTTTGGCCTTGACCGCCTCTGCCGCCGCCGCGGCGCGCTGCCGGCTGCTCACATGCGGCAGCCGCTTCGAGAAAGGCGTCCTCCTCGTTACGAGCGGGCAGCGGAGGCGGCACGATGAAGCATGCCGCTGGCCGAATCGCGGCCGACGCCGCCGAGGAGGAGCAGGCGCCCAGCGGACGCGTCGGCGCGCCGGTCGGCGACCGGTGAGTCCGCCGTTAGGTCGTAGCACTCGGACGCGATGTCGAGCACCGGACTCGGTGGCTCGCTGTCGAAATCGGCGCGGTTCGCAGGGGAGCCTGGTGGGTGTGGTGGCTCACCTGATGCACCCTCCGCCGCCGCCGCCTCCTCGGCCTCCGCCGCCGCCTCCTGCTGCCCATCATCGTATGCGAGAGAGACGTCGCTTTCGGAGCCACCCGCATCGCTCTCCGCTCCACCCGCATCGCCAGGCGGCGCCTCCGCAGCCGGCACTGGTACGCCGGCACCGCTCGAGGCAGCAGTCGGCGGCTGTGGCGGCGGTGAGGGCGACGGCTTATCATCCTCGTCGTCGTCGAAGACACTCCATACGTTCTGCTTGCGGGCTGCGGGCTCGGGCGCCGGCGCCGACGCGTGCGCCGACGCCGACGCGTGCGCCGACGCGTGCGCCGACGCCGATTGCTCGGTGAACGCCGGCTCTGACGCCGATGCCTCCACTTCCGCTGCCACTTCCACTGCCGGCGTCGACGCAGACGCTGACACTGGCGCAGCCTCCTGGCGGTCGAGCATGACACTGAAGGATGGCAGCATGGCGTGAAGGAGCTTATTGGCCGTGAAGGAGAGCACGGAGCCGCTCACTAGCTGAATCGGGTTCCCAGGAGGCGCCTTCGCGCCGTCGATGAAGGTGCCGTTGGTAGATTTGTCCGTGAGCGTGAGCACGGTGCCATCCACAGAGAGGGCGATGTGCGCATGCTGCTTCGAGACCTTGGGATTGTCGATCCTCGCGTAGAAGGTCGACCGGCAATCCACCGGGCGAACGCTGCGGCCGATGATGACGTCCTCAGAGGGTGCGAGTATGACGGTCTCATGGCCGCCGAGCGACGGGACGAGTCTGCACCTCATAAGGAAATCGCCGATGCCAAGCGCCGTGATGAGTGAACGTAAACACGACAGACGCGACAGCCGGTGCGACGGCACTGTTACTGCCCGCGAGTGTGAATAAATGTATGGAATTTCTCCGCGATCTCCCCTTTGGGGTTCGCTCCTAAGACAAAGGCGACCTAGGGGATTTGGTTTCATCGAAAGTGGTTTGGGGCGCCGTCCCGGTACCCATTAGGAGTGTGTGTGCGCTGCCCGTGCTGGCATGTTTTACTTACTTACTTACTTAGGAGCGCACACTCCCATCTTCTCACAGCTCATCACGCGGCGGCAGCGGCGGCGGCGGCGGCGAGGGCACCTTCCTCGTGGGCAGCGGTACGGGCGGTGGGGCACCCGAAAGCAGTCGCTCGACCGTCTGCAAGAGCGCTCCGTCTCGCATCTGCGCGGCCACGCCTCGCAGCCAGTTGGCGGCGAGCTGAGGGAGCCTTCTAAGCTCGCTCGGGTCGCTCATCGCGTGCCCTCCACTCGGCAGCTGGCTCTCTAGCGCGCAGCTGGCGTCCGCCCAGCACGCGAGCTCCTTGTGCAATGGGCCGAGGCCGGCCTGGTAGAGCCAACCCCACACCTTGCACGAGCGTGGGCCGCGGCATGAGCGCGGGCACGCATCACTCATGAAGCTCGGGTTGCGCTCGCACTCGCCCTGATCGCGCCACTGCTTGCAGTGGCCGTTGGCGTCGACGCATTTGGGCTCGAGAACGAGCTCGTGCACCTCCCCTACACGGGTTAGCGTGATCTCGCCCAGCGAGGCGTCCTCAGTGAGCAAGCTGCCCTGGGTGGACTCGGGCCAGCAGTACCAGCGGTGGCTCAAAAAGGAAGAGCGCTCGAAGGAGCCACCGGGCGGTACCACGCCCTGCTGCTTTGCCGAGGTGCCGTCTAGCCACCACACCGTAGCAGGCCGATGATCGCGATTGAGCACCCGCACAGTGGCGCCGAGACGATCGTAGACCCAGCTCACGAAGTCATCATCAAAGGAGAGGCGCGAGGTGAGCTCAAAGCTCATGGCCTCGTCACGACGTACCCACGCGACCGCCGGCAGCCTCGCGTCATGAGAGAGCCCAAAGTGAGAGAGAAGACCACCGGCCTGGCTGCCACCCAATTCGCCCACGCTCACGAGCACTGTCTGGATGGCGTCCTCCCACCAGAAGCCGTCGCCCTGGGCCGCGAGCGACCAGCCGGCGAACGGGTACGGGAAGCGCAGCTGCCGCTTCAGCATGGCGTCGTCGCCGCTCCGATAGAAGCCGATGAGGCCGAAACGCCGGGCACCGTCGCTCGGCTGCAGCAGCTTGCGCAGGCCCTCGAGGGTCCGCACGCGACGCGCACGGCTCTGCGCGAGGTTGACCTCGAATTGGTCGAAGCGCCCGCCCCATCCGTAGGAGCGCTGGTGCGGACGAGAGCCCTGCTGCTGCTGGCCGTCGAAACCATACTCGTCCTCCTCGCCAGCTGCACCACCCGCGCTCTTTGCGGACGCCTCCGCTTTCGCCTTGTCGTCAGGGATCTCGCCGGTGGCATCGTAGCGCTCGCGCAGCGCAGCATCTGAGAGGACCTCGTACGCCTCGGCCGCACGCTTGAAGCGCTCTGCTGCCGCCTCCTTTTCTGCTGCATCGCCGTTGACCTTGTCTGGGTGCTCCTTGAGTGCGAGAAGGTGCCAAGCTTTTCTGATCGCGCGATGGTCGGCGGAGCGCGCGAGGCCGAGGCGGTCGTAGAGCGTGTCGGCTGCGAACACGGCAAGTGCGATGAGCGTCGAAATCGACATTCGCGGCGGCCGCGGCGGCGGCGTCGGCGGCGGCGTCGGCGGCCTTCGTCGGAGTGTGTGGCAAATTCCGCAAAAGATACTGAATGTATCCAGAAACCAGGCCTCTCCCGTCGTTGCGCGTGCGGTCGGAGCGCACGGCGAGGGAACGAAGAAGGTCTATAGTACTAGTAGGGCCTGCTTGAATCCTAAACACGCCTACCGTACAATTGTACGTTACAGAAACGACACCGGACTGTGAACTACGTGACGCGTTCGGACGTCTCCGCTAGGCTCACGTGCTCCGACTTTGGAAGTCCGGCCTGTAGCGATGCGAATCACAAGTTTGGGGCGGCCTCGCGAAAACGAGCACACCGACGAAACTCGCTTCGCCTCTGTGCGCCCAGGAGAAAAATGGGCACGAGCATCAAGGTGCACGTGCTCGGCGCTGGCCAGGACATAGGTCGCAGCTGCGTGGTGGTCACGCTTGGCGGGCGGCGCGTCATGTTCGACTGCGGCATGCACATGGGCTACCATGACCACCGTTGCTTCCCAGATTGGCAGCAGCTGGGTGCGCACAGGGGCTCGCTCACCAGCGCGATCGATTGCGTGGTCATCACGCACTTCCACCTCGATCACTGCGGCGCCTTGCCCTTCCTCACCGAAAAGCTTGGCTACGATGGCCCCATCTACATGACACGGCCGACGGCAGCGATGGCGGCGATCCTGCTCAAAGACTCTCTGAACGTGCTCTCATCCGCGCGCAAGGGCGGCGGCCCATCGTACAGTGCTAGGGATGTGGACGCATGCCTGAGCAAGGTGAGATTCGTCACGCTCGGCGAGACGATTCACGTAGACGACGAGCTGCGCTTGTGCACCCACTACGCCGGGCACGTCGTGGGCGCCGTGATGGTCTCCGCAGAGTGCCTGGGCCATCGTGTGATGTACACGGGCGACTTCAACACGGTGGCGGACCGGCATCTCGGCGCCGCGCAGGTCGGTCGACTCCAGCCGCACGTACTCATCACCGAGTCCACCTACGGGACCTCTATCCGCGAGTCGAAGCGCTGCCGAGAGGCGGACCTGCTGCAACTGGTGCATACCGCCGTGGGCGTGGGAGGCAAGGTGCTCATCCCTTCGTTTGCAGTCGGGCGCGCGCAGGAGCTGCTCATGCTGCTCGAGATGTACTGGGACCGTCTCGGTCTCTCGGTCCCCATCTACGTCGCCGCTGGCATGGCACAGCACGCGACTCTCTTCTACAAGCTCTACGCCAGCTGGACGTCAACGTGTGTCAAGGACAGCGAGCGAGCGCCCGGGTACAATCCGTTCGCATTTCGGCACGTGCGCCCCTTTGAGCGCGCGCTTCTGTCGGCGCCCGGGCCGTGCGTCCTCTTCGCCACCTCGGGCATGATGACCGCCGGCATGGCACTAGAAGCGTTTCGACACTGGGCGGGAGACGCGAAGAACCTCGTCCTCTTCCCTACTTTTTGTGTGCGCGGCACCCTCGGGCACACGCTGCTCCATGGCGCCAAGGAGGTGGTCGTGGACGCGCCGGCCGGCGAGGAGCCCTCGACGCGCCGCCTGACCGTCGCGTGCACCGTCAAGCAGATCTCCTTTTCGGCGCACGCTGATGCCAAGGGCATCCTAGGGCTCATTAGCACACTGCAGCCAGCGGCCGTGGTGCTGGTTCACGGAGAGCAGGCGAAGATGGCGTACTTGAAGGTTCGGGTCGCAAAGCTCTTTGGAGTGCCGTGCCACGACCCTCAGAATGGTGAGTGCCTCCGGCTGCCTGCGGAGCAGCGCATCGCCGTGCACATATCCTCGCGGCTCCTTGCGCGAGCTGAGCCAGATGCCAGCGTGGCGGCCGGCGCGGTGAGCGACACTGTAGGTGCTGTTGGGATTGCAGGCCAGCGTACACGGAAGCGGGCCGGCGCACCCTCGACGACGTTGATGGCCGATCTCGACGGCAGGCCCAACAGCCGGCGACCAGCGCATGCGAACTCTGAGAGGGGCTTGGCCACGAGAGAGGCCACACGAGAGGTTGCCACACTCCCCAGCGCCATGCCTCTCAGCGCCATGTCTTTCAGCGCCATGCCCCTCCCTCACACTGATAAGCGTGTGAGGGGCATTCTTGTGCTGCCTGTGAGCTCAGCCGCTGCGGCGGTGCCCCAGCCATTGGATCGCTCACCCTCGGCTTCAAGGCCACCTCAGCTGCAGCTCGTCTCGCAGGACGAGTTGCATACTGTGACTGGGCTGCAACCGCACCGAATGCGCTTTCGCCTCGAGCTGCGCCTCTCTTGCCCTCTAAATACGGTACACGAGCTCCTGTGCGAGCACATAGGAAGCCTCCCGTGCCAAGCGGCTGAGCTGCAATGGCACCCATTGGAGACACCACCAAGCATACAGCTGCGCTCGCTGAGGCTCACCGGCGCGGCATCGAGCGCCATGACGAGCGCCGGGCCGACGCACCTGGTTAGATGCGAGTGGCTCCACGGCGACGAGGCGCTCGTTGGTGCGGTGGACGCGGTGTTGCAGCAAGTTTACTGCCCGTGTGAGTCTTGATGGGCGGGCGGGGGACTCGCCCTTCCGCGGATTCATTCACACGACAGCCAACGGTGAATGGTTTTGGTTCGACAGTCGCCGCCCAGATTTCCCCTTTTTTCGATTCTGCTTTTTCGCGCCTGTTTGAATGATTGTTTCGGCGTTCGCGGGGGGCCGGCGTTCTTGCATCTTGTCTTGGTGCAGGAACGTGCTTCGGCCGCCTTGCTTCTTCCCTTCGCCGGAGCGCAGCGCGCGCGCCGTCGATGGGCGGCGCCCGACGTTGAGGTGCCGTTCAAGAACTCCGACGGGGATCTCACGTTTGACGTCGGGCTTGCTGGCTCCTCCTTCAGCTACAGCTTTGCGGAGCAATCAAATTTCTCACATAGCGCCGTTCCGTCCTCCGATGGCTCCGAAGCCGAGGAGCTGGGTGATTCGGAGATCACCACGCGAGTTCACGAGCGTGACGCCTCACAGACAGACAGACGGACTTAATCGATGAGAGAAGCTGCGGTGTAATACGTTCACCAGAAGCGACAGGATTCCCGACGAGGGTACTCAACAAACCACACGCAACCGTAATCGTGTTCCTCTTTCATCTAACTTTCAACTGCGTCTTCATGACTCGCGTGTGAGCCCTTTTTTCTTCTTTCTTTCTTGGCATTTTTCTAAGGTTTATAAATCGACACCCAAGACACCGGACCGGCGTACATACGGATGCGGTTACCACTATAGCTCGGGGACACCCACTGGACCCCTTATCAACTTGCACGAACAGACCATTGGAACAGCCCCAGGTCGGTCCGGTCGCACATCGGAGCGGCGTCTCTGGGAAATTCATTTCCGAAAGATGAGCCCGAGCCAAGATTAAAAGCATGAGCCAAATCTTGTGCTGCGTCCTGCGTGTCCAAGTCCATTTCATGAAGTCCGCGTTAAATTAGAAACTGCCACATGCACGTCACTACACACATAATACACACAGTACCTAGACACTCGCACTGAGCCTTCAGTCTCGCAGCCATACGCATGCTGGAGAGCTACGATGGTGTAAACATGAGGAGGGGCTCAAGATCCTAAGCCCACACACAATTCAGTAATTGCCCACACATGGAAATGGATCAGACCTCCTCTGTTGAACTGTTGCTCTCCGCGCCCTGTCTTTCTGTCTGCGCGCTGATGCGCGGGATATGAATGTACGCGGCTGGCGGTGCTGGCCGTCGCTCGCGTCTCCATTGGGCACGGGAGCATTTCTCGTGCCATAGGGAGAATGGATACTTTGGATGCGTGTGTCGTTTTTCCATGGTCGTTTCATATATCTGTCAAAGTTTCCGCGACGCGAGACCTCGTGTGGGTGTTTGTGCCTCGCACTTCCAATTTGCGCTTTGGGCGTGTCTCCGCTTTGTAGCCGATTCCATTTGGTGAAGGGCGGGCGGGCAATGGCGCCCAAGAGGCAGCCGATTGGGGCGAAGGGCTCGCAAGTCTCCGGTGATCAGTCTTCTCGTCCAGGAAATCAGTCTTTTCGTAAGAAGACAGACCGGCCGGAGACGCCGAACACGGGCTTACAAGGCGCCCAGGAGAAGCTCAGCTCTTCGCGGAAGAAGACCATGTCGACTGCAGAGAAGCTGGATTTGCTAGATGAGGAGAAGAAGGCTAAGGCGAAGCCTAAGGCTAAGGCAGCAGCGCCCGTCTTTAAGCCGCCGGCAGAGGTGTCCTTGGAATCATCGGTGGATCTTGCAGAGTTGGCACCGCTGCCCGACATCTTGGCCCCCGTCGAGGCGCTCATCAGCCGTTTTCGCGAGGAGCTCGTCGTGGCGCAGAAGCGCCATCGCGAGCTCGGAGAGACAGGGAGGTGGGGCGCTTCGAGCGCACCGGAGTTGCCACCCGAGGAGGCGCCGCCCAGCAAACCAAAGATGGGGAACGAAAAGGCGATCAAGCTTTGGAGGACCACCGCGGAAGAGGGCTTGCTGCGGATGGGCTCGAGTTTGGCAGCCGCGTTGGCGAGCGAAGACAAGCTTCGAGATATTTTTGACAAGATCGACCTAGACCATGGTGGTACGATCGATAAGAACGAGCTGCAAGTCGCCCTCACGGGTGCCGGCAAGTTGCTGACCAGCGAGGAAATCGACGCCATGATGCGTGCAACCGACGATGACGCGAGCGGCGAGATTGACTTCGAAGAGTTCGCCAAGATGATCAGGGGCGTACACAAGAACCGGGCGGCGACCACCATCGGGCGCAAAGTCAGGGAAGCGCAGCAAAAGCAAATGAACGCCAAGAGGGGCGTAGCGGACATCACGAGCGGCGCCGTCTTACCGAAGCACTTTCTAGATCGCGCGCTGGGAGACACGCTGCAGCAGCGTGGGATCAATGTGAAAGACCTGGTGCGCGAGTGGGCCCGAAAGACGAAGGGGGAGATCAGTAAGATTGAGTTCCGGACGGGTGTGCGCGAGGGCCTAGGCCTCAAATTTGACAACAAGGCCCCTCGATGAGTGGTTTGAGAAAATGGACGCCGACGGCGGCGGTACTTTAGACGAGGCCGAGCTCAAGGCCGCGCTCAAGCTGCTGCAGGAGAGGTCGGAGTCTGAAAATGCAACGCGGCAGGAGATGAGCGCGCTGATGGAATCGCTCACGCTCAAATTAGGCGTTCTCGAGGGCGTCGTGCCGATCATGCGCACCGCGCACGAGGCGGCGCACGAGGCGATCCGCCAGCTGAACAACTTCCGCGCGCTTCCCGCAGCGGATGCCAAGTTGGACGAGAAGCTCAGCTGGAAGTTCAAGTCGGAGTCAAACGAGGGTCGCGTGGGTGACGTGGAGTTCGAGGACCTGTACAAGGAGTGGAAAAGGGGCAAGACGGAGGAAGGTTGGATCGACAGGGAGGAGTTTTTCAAGCAGTGCATGCTCTCGCTCTACGAGGGCCTCAAAGGAGCGAAAAAGTTAGCAACCGCTGCTGGAGCGCGCTTAAGTTCGGAAGAAGAGAGCCTCGTGTCCAAGACATCACTGCTCGCTTTCAACCTGACCGAGGAGGACATCTATGCGCAGTTCGACATGCTGCTCCCCGAGGGCGTGGCCTCGAGCAACAAGACGGCGAAGCTCGAGCTCCGTCCGGCGCTGAAGGCGATATTGGGCGCCAGTGCTGTGCGCAAGAAGCGCGACGCGTTACTCTATCAGGACGCTTGCCGACTCAAGAACGCGGCGCTCGAGCAGGCGAAGGCCTTGACTCGGGTCCTTTCCGACTTCCTGGAGGAAGAGACGGCGACCCGATGAGCGGGACTCGGAGCTGTCGGAGCCGACGCAGCGACGATGTCCCGGGAAACTCGGCTTCGCCTGTAGTTCGGGCCCTCTCCGGGGGCCGTTTGTCTGGTTTGTGCCGTTGCGTGTGTTAGAAATCACACACGTCATCGTAAGCGCTACGCCCCAGCACAGAGCGGCACTCCGACCCGTCGACCGGGACTGCGCCGACACCGCGCGCTGCCTCGCCGTTCTCGTCCCCGCGCTTGTGTGCGTTATGTGAGCTGGCACCGATGTGACACTTGACACTAAGAAATATTGATATAACACACAGTCACACACGCTTAACACCATGGCGGGTACCGCACGGGGCCGGTTTAGAAGCTGCGACATGTCTACGGTGAGCTTGAAGCTCCATGGGCATGGCGGGTGCGGGCTGCGGCGCGAAGAATGTTTGTGCGTGCTCCGCGAGCGAACGATGGCTATATGCCGAGATAGTCGCACCCCCCCGAGTCGCACGGTGGTGGTGTGTATGGAAGGTCCGTGGGAGGACCGCGTGAGGCTGATCGGTGGACCTTTTTCTTTGCGCCCCCCACGATGGGTCTCCACGGGACCTGTGGCTGTGCGTCTTGCCGAGATGGCAAATTAACGTGAACGTGAACGTGATCGGTGGACAGAGATGGCAAATAAACGTGAACGTGAACGTGATCGGTGGACGAACTGATTTCGGCAAGTTTCGGCGTTTTTTTCGTGTTCCAACGCCGACCACCCGGCCGCACCCGACCTGGTGGGGGCGTCGCATGGCGATGCGCCTGCGCTCCCTCCTCCGGGCCGCTGGGCGCATGCCGCCGCGCGATGAACGCCGGCTCCGTGACCTTCTGCACGAAATTGCGCGCGCTCCACGAGGCGATCAGGTCTTGCCGGCGCGCTTGTGTGCGTCGCTCACATCGGCCTACGAGGAACTCAAGCAGCCAGGCCGCCTCGCGTTTCTCTCCATCCTCTCTCGTCAGGACGCCGACGTGGAGGCGGTCCGTCGATGCTGTCAGGTGCTCGCAAGCTTTGACGAGCAGCAGCCTCGTGGGGCGGGGGCGCTTCTTAGGGCGCGGTCGGAGCTGCGAGAGGCACTGCTACCAGCTCACGAGCGCATCATCGAGAGGCTCGCGCAACAGCCCGACGGCCTGCGCTTCCTTGTCTCGCTGCGTGCCGATCTCCTCGCAGCGATGGCTGAAAATCGCAGCCCGGCCGACGTGGCAGTGGCCGCTGTGCCAGGAACGGCGCCGCCGCCTTCAGTCGGCGGCGCCGCTTCGGTGCCAGTCATGGAGGAAGACGGCGAGCGCGAGCGGTGGCGCGAGCTGGACGCTTCGCTACGTCGCCAGCTGAGCATATGGTTCGACATGGGTTTGCTGCGTCTCGAGCGTCTCACGTGGGAACATACGCCCGCGGCCCTGCTCGAGAGGATCATGGCGTACGAGCGCGTGCATCCGTTTTCCGGTTGGGACGACCTGCGCACGCGCCTCGACGGGCCGCACCGGCGGCTGTTTGCCTTCCTGCACCCGCGGCTACCTGGCGAGCCCCTGGTCTTTGTGCAGGTGGCCCTCGTCTCCCATGTACCCACACGCCTGCGCGACGTCTTGCCTCGTGGACTGCCGCTGAGTCCACGGACCGCCCGAGGCTCACCAGCCGAAGCCGGCGCGACCGAGGTGGGCTTAACGCCTCGTGTCGACGAACGCCCAGCATGCAAGTGCTCACCACGGCGCCGTGTCCCTTCCCCACAGGTGGGCTTAACGCCTCGTGTCGCGTGCTTCTACACCATCTCGTCCCCTCACATGGGGCTGCGAGGCGTGCCAATCGGTGGGCTTCTCATCAAGCACGTTCTCTCGTCGCTCGCTGCCTCGGAGCCCGCACTCGACACATTCGTGACGCTCTCGCCCGTGCCCGGTTTCCGCAGCTGGCTCGAGGCGCGGCTCGCGCGCCACGTGGCCGCCCAAGACGGCGCGGCTGGTAGGCGCACCCACGACGGCGCATCGACGCTCGCGGACGAGGTGGCGGCGGACGAGGCGGTGGCCCTCAACGCGCTGCTCGAGGCGCTTCGTGCCGCCGGGCTGGTATCGAGCGACCCCTTTGAGGCAGTGGGCCCTGTACACGAGGACTGTGAGGGCGACGCAGCATCGTTGGCGCTGGTGGCAGTGCGCCGTGCTCTGCTCTGCCTGTGCGCTCGCTATCTCTGCCTGGCGACGCACCGCCAGCGCGCCCTCGATCCGGTGGCAGCATTCCACCTGCGCAACGGAGCGACGCTCGTATCGATCCACTGGGGCGCGAACTCGTCGGCCCGTGGCGTCCGCGAATCATGCTCGATGATGGTGAATTACCTCTACGAGCCAGAGAGCATCGAGGTCAACCACTCGGCGTACGTTTCGAGTGGCAAGATCGCAGCGTCGGACAGTGTGTGGGCGTTGGCGAAGGTGGGCGGTGATGGCGATCATGCCGGCGTGGGTTAGACTTAGAGACACCGGGCGGGCGAGCCTTAGTCTGTACATCACTGCAAATTTCTGCAATATACAACGGTACCGCGGTACCGTAATTCTTTTTCGGAGTTTGGGGGCGATTTCCCCGGGGATCCGCATCGTATCCGCGCAGTTGGCCGCGCGCCGCGCGGCCCGCACGCGCGCGCGCGCGCCGCGCAGGGCGCAGGTGGCGGCTGGCGGGCGAGCCGCGGGGCGGCGGGCATCCCCGCATGGCCGCATGCGCGTCGGGCTGCGAGCGGCAGGGACACATGCTAGTTCATGCATGGACAAGGCCCAGGGACAAGCCCCGTTCCCCTTGCTGCCGCGCTGGGAGCGAGACTGATCTGTGGCAGTGCACCTCGGAGCTCGGACCTCTCTCGTCTGTGGTGTGTCACTCGCATAATTGAGCTGGCCACTTGCGACTTGGCCTCAAGAGCGAGAACAATTGTAGTGGCTAGTGCAGTATACTCAAAACTTGTGTTGCCCCCGGGCGGCACCGGCGGCCGTCCTTAGAGAAGTTGGTGTGCTGAGCGCTGGGGGGGACCGCTACAATTCTGACCCTTGAATGTAACTTGTAACGGACTGGAAGTTGATCATGAAACATGGAGAACTAAACTTGACTAAACTTGCGAATGTTGAGGCTCGCATGCTGCACTTTCATGCTTTGCGCGGCGGGAGCTCAGTTTGGTAATCTCGAGATCAAGTGGGAGACATCTGCGAATGGCGCCAGCCGGCCACGCGTGGCTGAGGACCAACACGTGGACTTCGTGCCGCCCGAGGATGTGCGCAAGGTGAGTTTGTCTGAGCTTCCGGTGTCAGCATTGACGGAGATTGTGACCGGGCTCGGCGCAAGCTGCGAGACCTGCGCGACGCGAGGGCACTGGATATCGCGCGTCCACGCAGCATGCCTTGAGATGGGGCCCAAGGCGCTCAAGAAGAGTTTGAGCGACCGTGGAGTCAAGTGCGAGGGCTGCACAATGCGTGAGCACTACCTTGACAGGCTGCTCGACAGCGTGCATTTGCCACTAGTGAACAGATAGGGGTTATAGGGGTTTACATTATACGCGATTGACTTAATACTTCGCGTGGAAACAATCGAAAAATGTCGTGTCGGCACCGACCACTGTGCAGTGCGTGTGCGCTCCGCGCCGTGACGCAGCTACATGTGCCCGGTGCCGCGCCAAAGCGCTCGCGGCCCGGCACGCCACTCGCCGGCATCCATCGTCGCGTTCCTCCTCGACAAGCTGCACCGCACGTTCGCACCCTGCTCTCGATCTGCTGTCGGCGATTGAAGTACCTGTGCCGCTCATGCGCTGGCTCGTGCGCTTGGGTAGGAGAACACGACCTCACAGCAACAAGGGCCACTGCCTTCTGAGCCGCCGGCGCCTCGGCTGTGGCGGCCGCCCTTCCGCCGCAGCCTCTTTGCGCCATTTTCCGGTGTTCACAGGCAGGATGTTCAGCAAGGCGTGATTTTTAGGCGTGTTTCCTGTGTGAACGCCCTGTGTGAACGCCCTGTGTACGCTGGTCATGCTGTGGTCAATCAGCACCGTGGTGGTCATGACCACGGTCTCGCAGAAAGTCGACGTACGCACGGCCCTGGGCACCGTGCGCGGCAACGGGTTCCCGACCTTCCAAGAGTTCCTCGGCATTCCCTACGGCACCGCCGAGCGCTTTGAGCCGGCCGTGCCGCGCTCAAAGGGCTTCGACCAGAACCCCCTTGATGCGACTTACTTCGGCCCAGCGTGCCTTCAGACGCTTACCAATGTGACAACGTATGGCAGCGAGTACTCGTGCCACGTGCTCAACATCTGGCGTCCCGCAGGCGTCGGACCCGGCGCCAACCTGCCCGTTTTGCTCTTCGTCCCAGGAGGCACCAACGACTTCGGTGAAGCAGAGCCGTACAATGCGAGCATCATGGCGTCCGACCAGCACGCCGTCATCTGCTCGATCAACTACCGCGTAGGCCCCTTCGGATTCGTGGCGCTCAAGGAGCAGGCCCTGGCCGGCGAGCCCACCGGCAATTTTGCACTCACAGACATCCAGGCCGCGCTCCGTTTCCTGCGACAGCACGTGGCGGACTTCGGTGGCGACCCGAAGCGTCTGACCCTCTTCGGCCAGTCGAGCGGCGGCGGCCTCGTGCTGCTGCACACCGTGCTGCCCAGCTCGTCCGGGCTCCTCGAGGGCGTCATCTCCCAGTCAGGGGACCTGGGGGCTCGCCCGCTCGACAAGAGCCTCGGCGTCACGGAAACGCTCGCCGAGCGGCTCAATTGCACGCAAAAGGGCTTCAAGAGCACGCGAGCGTGCTTGGTCGCAGCTACAGGCGACGAGCTCGTGTACGCGCAGGGGGTCACGTGCATCACACCCAACGCATGCAATGCCGCCACCTCGTGGTCGCCTACGGTAGACGGCGCGCTGCTGCCGGACGACCCTCTCGTTTTGGCGAAGGCGGGCCAAGTCAACCCCCTGGCCGTCGCGCTCGGCGCGAACACGAACGACTCGTACCTTTTCATCATGAATACCGGGCCCATCGGCCGCACGGAGTACGAGGCGGCGCTCCTCGCGGCCGCGCGAGGCAACGTCACGCTCGCGAGAGCGCTGCTTGCGCTGTACCCGCCACGCGATAACCGCACTGACGACCACGTGGACCTGATGGGCTGGTGGTCGTCTGATAGGATGCTCTGCGGGCTGCGCCGCACCGCCGCCGCGTTTGCCGCCGCACCGCCCACCAAAGGCCAGGTGCACCTCTACCGGTACAATTACTTCTTCCAGTCGAACAGGGTGTGCACAGCCGCCTCCAACTGGCATGACCCGTCTTGGGGCAGTGTGCATCAGGACGAAGTCTCCTTTGTGTTTGGGCAGCCCATCTTCATGAATATCGGGTATACCAACTGCTCCGTGCCAGGCTGGTCAGGCTTCGATCGCTCATGCCTCGACTGCCACTTTAACGCGACAGAGGCCGCGTTTGCCAGGGCGGTGGGCCGGTTGTGGACGTCCTTTGCCGCCTCCGGCGACCCAGGCGTACGTGAGGGGATCGAGAGGGGCGAGGTCCAGGAGGC
Organism: Chrysochromulina tobinii; assembly: GCA_001275005.1. NCBI lineage: Eukaryota > Haptophyta > Prymnesiales > Chrysochromulinaceae > Chrysochromulina > Chrysochromulina tobinii. The sequence goes on along the minus strand of JWZX01003100.1, from coordinate 12,584 downwards.
GGCAGATGCCGAATGGCCGCGCTTTGGCGCCGGCGGCCGTAATGTGCTGCTGCAGCCGACCGGTGCGCCGCAGCGCATGCAAGCCGAGTTTGCCCTCGGTCGGCCCGAGTACTGCGAGGTGTGGGACGAAGTAGATGCCGATGCTTAGAGGCGGTCGAGTAAGCGCGAGGTCGGGCTCGGCGACGGCGTCCGGGCGTGTATAGCGTCATAGGGTAAGGGGACCCGTCAGTGAGCGTCCGTGTGGCGTGGTGGTCCGCACCAGGGTGAGTCATGGCTTGAATCGGGGCACAGTCGACGTCGTCTCCGCGCGAGAGCGAGGAGATCGACCGTCGCGGTGGATGTTGACGAAACCATGTGCTCGCGTCGATCGGGGCGTGGGTTCCTCGTCCCGCATGGGGCATGACCCTTGAAAAACCTTAAAACGGCTAACCAACGGCCCGTAAGGAACGGCTAACCGTTAACGGGCGTAACGGCTAACCCCGCGGCTAGGTGGCTAGTGGCTCGGGCTCATGCGCCTGGGCTGGCGCGGGGTTAGCGCGGCGTACGGCGCGGGGGCCGGGGGCGTCGGTCGACGCGGGTCCCCCGTTTTTACGGCCCGTTACGCGTTAGCGCGTTAGTCCGTTAGTCCTCCGGTTCGCGGCGTTAGGGTTGGGGTTCGGACGCCCGCTCGTGGCTCGTCGCCCGGCGCGGTGCGCGACCCGCGGCGCTCGCCCGCCCCCGGTCCTCTATACCGTGTGGTGACGATGCAGGGCACGATCCAAAATGTCGCACGGCGCGGCCCGGCCGGACCGGATTCGACGATTACTTGTCATTTCGTGCGCGGTGCTGGTGCTGCGGTGGCAACTGGCATGCGCGCGCGTTGGCGCGACCGGACGCGAATTCGTATTCGCCGACGAATAGAGCGCGCTACGCGAGTATAGTCAGTACGAGTATCGTATATACATACGGTGCAGGGATTCCACACCGGCTACGTTAGCGATACCCGAAACAGCTGTAGCGTTGCGACACACAGCGGCCGCGACAAGCCAGGGGTCACCGAAGACGTCTCAGGCAGAAGCGCCCTCAAAGCTCAAGAGTTTGACCTCGTACCCGAAATGGACGAAACCGTGGCATTCACTGCGGCGTAACCAGCAGGAACAATGTGTCGTGGGGCTGAACGATGGCGCTGTAGTTGCCCGAGAAGACGCCCTCATCTTTGACCGCCCAGACGTCGCGAATGGACGCTCGGCCCATGATACCTACCTCAGGTAGACAGGCGACCATGGTAGCATTGCCAGTGCCGAGGTTGGGCAAGGCAATCGCCACCTTGCCATCGGAGAGCTTTCGTACGTACGCATCCTGCCCGCACATGTTGACGAGCGAGCCAGGCAGGGCGTCGATGTCCTGGTTCACGCGGAGAGCGTCCTGGTTGAGGATGAGCTCATTCATGATGGACGTCATCAGGCGAATGTCGGTGCCGATCATGAGGGGTGCTGAGAGCACCGAGTACAGAGTGAACTCGGTTCGATATTCCGCGTCGCTCTGCTTGGGGCAGTGCTTCGGCGTGTGCGCGTCATAGAGTTTGCATCCCTCTCCGCCGGTCATGAGCATGTCGCCCGTCGCCCATCCATAAGGCTTCGAATAGCTTCCAGCTACGCTGTGATCGCTGAGCGCCTTCACTTGCGCGAGAGTACTGTCGAATGCATCTTTGTGGTCACCAGTCGCGCGCCAGACCTGGGCGATCGCAGGAGCGTAGCCCCACCCGGGTTGGCTCGCGTATGGCCCACGGCACAGCTCAAGTAGAATAGGACGACCAGTCTGGTTGAGCGCGCGAGAAAAGTTGGCGTGGCCCTCGGCACTATCGTGGTCGCCGCAGTAATCGATCTTGACATAGTCGACACCCCAAGAGGCGAACAGCTGGGCGTCCTGATCGTAGTAGCCGTATGAACCTGGGCTCCAGCCGCCGTGACACGTTTTGTCTCCAACTGATGTGTAGAGGCCGAACTTGAGGCCGAGAGAGTGCACGTAGTCGATGACAGGCACCATGCCGTCGGGGAAGAATTCCTTGTGCGGCACGAGCCTGCCGTCCACGTCACGCGATGGGTGCCAACAGTCATCAAGCAGGATCCACTCGTAGCCAAGAGCGTGCATGCCGTTGTCCACCATAGCTTTGGCTGTGTCCTTGATTTGGTAGTCGAAGCAATGGTCGGTGCCACAGACGCCGGCACTGCACCACGTCTGCCATCCGAGTGGCGGCTTTCGTGCCATTCCATTATTGTACGCAAGAGCGTGTAAGATGAAAGGGAACATAATTCCAAGGAGGCAGAAGAGCCTCTCTCTCTCGGCGTCGCCGTGCCAGGATCGCCGCGGAGCATAGGATTTCTTTTCCTACACACCGAAAAGGTCTTACATGAAGGTATGTGGGTTATGATTCCAAAAGGTCGGCGAACGATGTCAGACTCCACCGCAAACAAGACTGCTTGTAGTTTTGTGGGGAAAATGCGTTCATTCATCAAGAGCAGCAAGCCCCAAACCGGTGAGCACCGCGTGGTGATTGTGCCATGGAGGGAAACGCCATCAAGCGCTCTCGGCGCCTTCCGTGCCTTCCACTGCTCGCCGTGATCCTCAGCTGCGCGCCGGCGACATCCGCCTTCGCTCCGGGCACACCAATGTTTCCGGGGTCGGCAAAGGCATCCAAGTCCGACGCCATGCCCATTTACATGGAAGAGTTTCCGAAGCCCTTCGGACGCCTTTCCGAGACAATGCACCTTGAGCAGCTTTCACCGCGGCATCGCCGAGCCAATACTGACCGTGGCATCGGGCCAAATGTGACCCCGGTACCACCACCACAGCCACTCGTCGATAAACTTGCAACACTCGCTGGAGCGGTGGGAGATCTCGTGATTACGGCTCTCTTGCCACAACCGACCCTGCTGGGCGATTGTGGCCTCGCAGAACAGCAAGAAGCGTACGAGGAGGATGAGACAGCAATTATGGCAGCATGTGCCACATCGGACCCGCTAACACCACTTCATGAGACGAGTGCGCGGGAGCGCCGCCTCGAGGTCCTCCGGCGCGACGGCGAAATGGCGACGTCACGTCGCGAGAAGGTCCAGGCAGCCTACCAGGCAACCACCGCCTTGTACGCGGCGATGCGCAAGTTGAAAATCGCCCGCATGCAACGCGATGGGGCCGTCGCCATAGCAAGACGTGCCAAGCTGCAAGCAGCATACGAAGAGTTCGCCGCCGCTACCATAGAGTCCATATCGGTGCCTGCCCTGCCGACCCAGCTGACCGATAGCCTTGCTAGAGCCCAGGAGCACACGGCGGAAGAGCTTGCATCGACGCCGGCTGCCTGGTCGCCGCCTGCGCAACCGATGTCAGCACCGCCGCCGGCGGCAACGTCGGCGTGGGTGCGGCTCGGGGCGCCGCAGGCGCCGTTCCGGGCGTCTCGGGGGGCGCAACAGGCACCGCGCCACGAGTTGCCGAGCGGCGTGACGAGCGCCGACCCGGCCGCAAGCGCCGACGCCCGCGCCCGCTGGCTGGCGAGGCTAGCAGAGCAGGAGGAGGCCAAGGCCAGTGTCATCGAGGCGGCGAAGGCGCGGGCAGAAGAGGAAGAGGCGGCCAGAGCTCATGGCATTGTAGTGGCTCGGGCGCAGGCTGCCAAGGCGGCCTGGCTCGCGAGCCATGAGCCATCGATGGTGGTGACTCCACGGGCGATCCAGATCGCCAAGGAGAAGGCCCAGGCGGAGTCGACGATTGCCGAGGAGAAGGCCCAGGCGGAGGTGATCCTGCACGCCCTGCAGGAGGCGGAGGTAGCGATCGAACTCGCCATGGAGAAGGCTCGAAGGCTCGCCGAGGAGGAGGCGGAGTTGGCAGCCCGCATCGAGGCGGCGGCAGCGGCGCTCATCGCCGAGGAGGATGCGGCGGAGCTCGCTTCTCGCATTGAAGCGGTGCTTGCTAACGAGGAAGAGGAGGAGGAGCTCGCATCTCGCATTGAGGCGGTGCTTGCTGAGGAAGAGGAGGAGGAGCTCGCTTCTCGCATTGAGGCGGTGCTTGCTAAGGAGGAAGAGGAGGAGGAGCTCGCTTCTCGTATTGAGGCGGTGCTCGCCGATGGTGGCATGCAAGTGCCCCCTCTCGTGGACGAGGCTGCGGCGAAGGCGGCTTGGCTGGCGAGCCATGAGCCACCGATGGTGGTGACGGCACGGACAATCGAAGCTCACACAGAGGCCCGCGCAGAGAAGGGCATCGAGGGCATTTTAAGCGCCGTCGAGAGCACGCTGAGCCAGCTCGAGGTGCGCGGCTCTTCTCACACGAGTGCCGAGGCCGCTGCCCGGGCTCGGGGGTTCGCCGAGATGGCGGCCGAGATGGCGCCGGAGGCGGCCGAGATGGCGCCGGAGGTGGCCGAGATGGCGCCGGTGGTGGCCGAGATGGCGCGGGAGGTGGCCGAGATGGCGCCGGTGGCGGCCGAGATGGCGCCGGTGGTGGCCGAGATGGCGCCGGAGGTGGCCGAGATGGCGGCAGACCTTTGCCGTGAGCTTGGCCTCCCTCAGGCGGGCGACGCTGCCGAGCTTGTGAGTGGGGTGCTGGGCATCGAGGCTGCCGCTACCAACGAGGCCACGATCCGGCAGTGCCACGTCCTCGTCTTTGGTCCCACTTCGATCAATACGCCGGAGATGCAGCAAGCTGCGGGTGGTACGCAGGTCGAGGTGGCGGAGACGGCGATTGAGGAGGTGGAGAAAGAGCCGTCGGACGCGAAGCTGGCGACACGGCTGTTGGAAGTGCTCGGTGAGGGTGGCTTTGACATCACCCCTATGGATGGGACGGCGGCTGCGCCTGGGGCGGAGACGGTCGAGCAACACTCGTCAGCTGACACTGATGCTGTTGCCCCTCTCGTCTCTAGCGTGTGCGAGGAGTTGCAGCTGCAAGAAGGCCCACCGTCCGAGGCAGCCGTTGAGGCTCAGGCGGCCGCTGATGCGCAGGCGGCTGCTAATGCGCAGGCGGGCTTTGAGGAGACGATCGCTACTTCCAATGCGATGGTCTTTGGCGCCCAGGCGGAGGCGGAGGTGGACGAAGTCGAGTTGGAGTCTCGGGCGGATGGCGTGTCGGAGGCTGAGACCGCCGAGACCGAGCTAGCGACAGAGGCAGAGGTTGTGATGTTCAAAGCGGAGGCCGAGGCTCGGTTTAATGTGGAGCGGGACGCTGAGACCGAGCCGCAGGCGCCAGCGGCTCCTTCCTCAGAGAAGGAGGCGTATGAGATGACAACCACGGCCTCCGCTTTGAACGACGGAAGCGCAGAGGACAACGAGGCAGACGCGGAGCTCGTTTCTCGCATCGAGGCGGTGCTTGCCGATGGCGGCATGCAAGTGCCCCCTCTCAGGAAGCCGATGACGGTGGCAACGCCTAAGTTGGAGCCACAGGCGGAGGCGGATGTTGACGTCAAGGCCGGTGCGGTGGCAAGAAGCACGTCCGATGTAGGAGAGGCAGCACCAGTTGAAGCTGAGGAGGTCCTGCGCTCGATGGTGTCCGCCGCCGAGCGCAAGGAGGTCGACAAGCTCACTGCGGCGGATCCTACGAAGCTGTACACGCCTCGGGTGCACGAGCTTCTGCGGGCCGTTCAACGCATGCGGCACGAAGTCAAGGCGACTCGCGACGGTGGCGAGGTCGGCCTCATGCTCCGAGCGATCATGCTCGACGTCGAGGAGCTCGGCGCGGCCTCTTCGCTCGAACGGTTACGCTCCGATGCACAGGCGATGCACCTGTGCTCCATCCTTCGAGAGAGGCCCTCCCTACTGCTCGGCCCGCTGCTGCCGCAACTCGAGCGGCTCGACGGGGCTCTCTTTGCCTTCGTGCACAAGCACATGCAGGCGCTCGCCGCCACTGTGACTGGTGCAGTCCATCTGGTGGTCCACGAAGAGGCGCCGCGCGGTGTGCTCGCACAGGTCGAGTACGCCGAGTACGTGGACAGGGCACGGTTGAACGCTGCTAAAGCTGCTGGCGACGCTACGCTCTGGCTCAGGGCCGCTCAGGCTGCGAGCGACGCTACGCTTGGAGGCACGGAGAGGAGGTGGACGGCGCCGGTGCAGGTTGTGAGCCGGACGCGCGGTCTGCATCGCCTGCGCTCCAATCGGCACAGCCGCGTACGATTGATCATGCGTTGGGTGGCTCCTGATACGTAAGGTGCGAGGCGTGAGGTGTGTGGGCGAGAGATAGGGACGAAACGGAGACGCGTACAGTCATGCCGTGAGTGAAGGAAGAACGGACGAAGAAGAAGCACTATTCCGTGTTTGCAGCGAGAATGGCAGAATCGAGGTATCGACCCCTCGCCTTAGTATCGGCCACGCTCGTGGGTGAGCTATTAACGTTCTTGTAGGCGAGGGTGTAAGAAAGCGCATACGCCGCGCCGATTCATACGGGGGGTTACGCGGGACGCGGCGTCCACGCGAACACGACTCCCCCTCCGCCCAATAATCGTGTACTCTACGGAGTGAGTGTACTCCTCGACCTCGTTCTCCGTTTCGAAACGAAAAGGAAAAGGCGAAAACTAAAGGAAAACTGAGCCACTTCGCAATATTACAAGCGAAGGCTTGAAATCTCAAATCATTAGATTTTTGGATGTGTCCACACCGTTTTCAACTCATACTCCGCTTCTTCCGTTCAACACGCGGTATACCACAATGACGCGCGTCGCTCGGACGCCCCCCCACGCGCTCCCGCCGGCGCACCGCACTTTCAATGGGCAAAAATTGCCCCTCCTAGATGCCTAAATGTTGTCACTTGCGGGCGACTTGGAAATGGTACACATTCAAAAGTGGTAAAGTATAGGATCAGTTTGGAACCGGAGCTCGGAGGAGCGGAGTTGTCCCCCCAAATCTTCGACGAACAAGACCTCACAACGTTTCGCAATTGCATGCTAATTCCCAGCATGTTGATCCCAGCGCCCAAGGGCAGGGCGAGAAGCACGTCGCAGGGCACCACAAAAGGCTTGCGACGAGATGAGCCGCGGAGAGCATCCCCAGTTTACATCAGGGACGAAGTGCTCGTCGAAGTTCCCGTCCCACCTCTGTGGCTCTCCGGTCTATGCGCCCGGTCGCGGCCTTGATGCGTACGTTGCACGATTACCCTCTCTGCCATCAGGTTCAGTGCAACGTGTCCTCGCACTAGGCAATTCCGTGGCAAGATGGAACAACGCGATGACAAGCCACGCCTTCGCGCGGCGACTGCAGAGCTGTTTTCCATGGCTTCGCTTCACCGTTGATCTCGACAACGTGGCGGGGGGCTTTGGAGCGAGCCACGAACTCTCGTGTGGGCGCAGCCACTGGCAAGCTGCAGACATCATCCTTGTGCACTACGCTGAGCTCGCGAGTAGCCAAGGAGGTCGGCAGCTGCTTGAGAACCTGCTGCAACTCGGCCAGCGCGCACTTGTCGTCGTCATCAAGCACTGCGGGCTGGTGCAGCTGGAGGTGAGCCTGAGCAACGGGCGCGTACCAAGTGGCCGCGCCGAGCTTGACGACGCTCTGTGGTTTCAACTCGACAAACATCATACATCGCTGCGTTCCTCGGTAGCCGGGGTCGACAAGGCGGTCAAGCACGCTGAGTGGCAGGCCCGGTGCGAGCGAGAAGACGCAGCACTCGTGCAGGCGACGAACATCAGCTTCGTCGATTCGTGCGCACTGTTGCGGGCTCAGCTTCCAGCCCATCTGGATGCATGCACCAAACTGAATCACAGCAGCACAGCGGCCGGCGGCAAGAGAGCCCTGAGCTTCTCACACGAGTTCAAGAGTCTGGTCCTCCGCATGTTCCCATACAACCCAAAGTCCAAATTAGCCGACCCCCTCCACCCAGCCCCGGGCTATTGCGAACTTCAAGGGACGGCAGCTGCCGAGCTCGTGAGCGGCGCGTATTACACGCGTCTCGCGCCACGTCTCGCGGCTCGGCCGTCGGCCTCCATGGCGTTGTCCCCGCTTCCTCCGGCTCAAGAAGCACACCAGCCCAGCACATCCACTCATGGTCATGCGGAGCGCCCGAGACCCTCAAGGAGACCCTTGCGTCCGTCGTGGTGCTGGCTCGCAGCGTCTGTTCGGCGTCCCGCGGGTCTTCCCAAGCTGGGTCTTCCCTCGGGTCGTCCAATAGGTTGAACGTAAATGTGTCGCTCTTGGCCAACACGGGCTGGCAGCTCAAGACCGGCGGTGCTGGCGGCAAGAAGCAGTGGCTGCAAGCGTCCTCCATTGGCGCCTTCTTGTCGTTCGCCGTGCCTGTGATCTCGCCTTGGCTTCACCTTGAGTATTACAAGCACGACATGCTACCACTGGGCTTACTCCAAGCAGACGTTACATGGATGCCCCGGCCGGCGCAGCCTGGCGTTACAAGGATGGCCGTTACAGGAGAGACGTTACAGGGATGGCCGGCGCAGCCTGGCGCTCCTGCCGTCCCGTCGTCTCGTCGCGTCTCCGTCACGAGCTACATCGACGGGCGCTGCACTCCGGCGGATCATTGCCCAACGGGGCAAGGATTTTATCATCGTGCCATCATCGCTGAGTTTGGCGCTGACGTGCAGACCGACGAGGCCCTCGTTCGGCTGACGGTAGTTCCGCGGCCCGATCAGCCCGCGTCCGCAACCAAGGAGACCGACTTCAGTATCGTCTCGTTGATTAACGAGCCATGATACGAATTAGTTCAATATGGTAAAGGCTGCGAAACTGCGTTCGGTCAGTTCGGTCGCGTTCGGTCCATGTCGGTCAGCGTTCGGTCAGCAGGGAGACCGGAAATGCGGAAACCTAAGTTACGGAAGCACGCGGAGTATTCTGAGCGGGCAGTAACAGTGCCGTAGCACCGGTTCGATTGTCGCGTCTGTCGTGTTAACGTTTACGCGGACTTTGTGGGAGGGCCGGTAAGAGGGCCGGCGCCACTTGCAAGAACCAAGATGGCCCTGGGGACCTAGCGCGACCGCGCCCGGGCCAAGTTGCATGCCAAGTTGACGCACATAATCCGAGCCAGACAGCTCCAAGAGGAGATGCAAGAATTCTGATGACCGGACGCAGTTTCGCAGCGCAGTATCTCGCCTCCCTTGACAACAAAGAAGGAATTCCTAGAAGGCTAGATACTCTACGGACACACATGGCCAGACTCATGACACAGCTCATAGGCAGTACTAGCACACGCCTTGGCATGTTGCGCAGGTGCAAAACATCAAGTGCTGCGGCCAGTATGGCCCATGGTCATATGACCAACTCACAGCAGCTCCACTGCTGCGTCACAATTTCGGGGGTGCATGTAGCCCCTCTTACCTCGCCGACATCGGGTCGATCACCGGCCATGAATATTTCCCGCGTCACATGGCGTGCGTGCGTGGCGCGACGATGTAGTTATTCATGTAGTGGCGACCGTTGTGCTCACGTAGTGCTCACGCGTACGATGTCGCTCGGGCTCGCCGCCGTGATCATTGACTCGGCGGTCTGCTCAATAGTAGTATGAGCCAAGGCCCAAGCAGCCAACACGGGAGGTAACATCGCTGGAGGCCTGACCAGAGGAGCGGCGGGAAACGTGGACTCAGATATCACCACCTGCACCTCAGACCTCACCCATGAGGTCGTCGAGAACGAGGTCGGTATCCTCGTCGCTCATGAGCAGACGGGGGCTGACAAGAGACGACCTCTGTCACTTTGATGCTGATTTGCCGGTCGGTGACGTCCTTATGACGTCCTGGTCGCATTCCTACATGTATACCCGAAAATGGGAAATGTAGAGCCGGCAGTTTTGCCGAAAGTTCCGAAAGTTTTGGCGGAACCTAATTTGGAGCCGAGCCGCACCGAACGAAATCACGCGCCAGGTCCTGGAGGTGCTGGATGAGACGACAATGGCGCTGAGCGGCGCCGTTTTGGCGTGAATACATGTAAGACGACGAGCTTGGAGGCCGATGAGGTGACGAGACCGGCCACAGAACAGGACCGCGCAAGCAAAAGATACTGCTCCTAGCCGATGCGAAATCGCGTCGGGCAGGTTGACGGCGGAAATAAAGATCGGCCCGCGGATGATCGACATGATTGAAAGAAGCGCTACGTCCCACGCAAGGACCGTAGAGACGGCGGGCCCTGCGTAGAGGCTGCGGCAGGACGACGACGGTTGACACAACCCCAACCCCAACCCCACTCCCCCCTCACCCACCCCACCCGATTGCCTATCACAATCCCGCCCGGTAGTATAGGGCAGCGAGCACCAGGGGACGCGACGAAACTGGCTGTCTGGCGTATCGCGTCGTCTAGGGCACCTCCTTGTGTCAAATGCGGAAGGCCGAGGCGATGGACGCGACGACCGACGACCCGTCACCGCCACCGCCACCACTACCGCCACCGCCTGCACAATTACCCACCCCTCCGCTCACGCCGCATACCTCACTTTGGCTGCCGGATCAAAAGGGCCACAAGCGCTCGCCGCTTTGGGGCGTCCACCTCTTCCACCTGCTTGATGCAGCGACGTGCCAACACCTTGTGAGCCTAGCTGAGGCTCACGGCCGCACGCGTGGCTGGGCCACAGGCCGTCACAAACATTTTCCAACTACTGATATTGCCGTCACCAAAGAGAACGCGCCGAGCATCTACGATGCACTTCAACCGCACGTGATCGACAGCATTGTGCTCCCGACGATCGCCGCTTTGTACGGACATTTTGACGTAACCGAGCTATCTATGGCCGACATGTTCCTGGTCAAATACGAAGCCAAACTCGGCTCGCCTGACGCAGATGTGGCGCAGCAGGACAGATTGGCGTTCCATCGCGACGGGAGCCTTCTCAGCTTCTCCATCCTCCTTTCTGAGCCATCCGACTTTGAGGGCGGCGGGCTGCGCTTTCACTCGCTCGGGCCGTCATGCGTCGCGTGCGGCAGCCCGGTATGCCGAGGCACGACATGCGCAGCGTGCCGGGCCGCCGCCGCTGCCGCCGACGCCCCCGGATCCAAGAGCGCCGGCGATGCCGCCGGCCATGCTGAGGTGTCGCCGGCCGCGGCGGCCTATCAGTCTGCATTTGCCGACGCTGCGTCGCGCCTGTGTGCAAGCTGCCAGGGCGTCGGGCGGGCTGCCATCAAGCCCCCACGCTGCGGAGACCTGACGACGCACTGTGGCAAGCTGCTGCACGAGGGCGCGCTTGTGACACGTGGACGGCGCTACATCCTCGTCGGTTTCGTGCGTGTCAAGGCGCGGCGCATCGATCATCACTTTGTGGAGAGTAGCCTATACGCCAACTCCGCCGGCCGAAGCGGCGGCGACGACTACGACATCCTCGAGGAGGCATACGATCCGGAGCAGGGCAAGTGGCAAAACCAGAGGTGGTGCACGGAGTGACACGGTAAAAACGCTTTGACATCGTCCGCCGCGTACTATTACTGCAATTACACGTCGCGACTGACGGTGTCGACGAGCTTTAGAAATTTTGTCTTTTGTCTCACCGGACCGTACCTACATGTAACCGGACCGTACCTACATGTAACCGGGCGACCATGCACCATCGCGGCGCGATTTTACCGTTTTACCCAGAACCGGGGCGGGGCCGTGGTGCGGCGAAGCCGAGCGGGGCCGCCGGGCGGGGCGGGTAGCGCGGCGCCAGCGCGGGTACCCGGGTAGGGGAGGGAATAATATCTGGATTTCATGCACAATCCTCAGATCCTCAATTTAAATGAGTGGCGGCTAGAACTCCTCGTCCCCCCTGTGCCCTGTCGCGAGGCCCCGAGGCGAGCGCCGCGGAGGAGGGGCGGTTCGTTGGTCCGCCCCTACGTGAAGCCCCCGCACCGCACGCGCACCTCGTCCTCGGCGCGCCGCGCCGCGCGCGCAGCCCTAGGCTGCCTTGTAGGCTGATCTTCCTTCTCTGTGAAGATCAGCCTCTGCATCAGTCACGTGAGCGGGGGGGTTCAGATGAGCCGTCATGCCTCCTTGCCTCCTTTTTCACCTCGCATTCTCTTTCCCGGCGCGTGGGCCCACTCTACATACATCGACGGCGGTGTGGGCGGTCTTCATGACCTGCTCGCTCCGCGCGGATCGTTAGTTCGTTACCCTCCTGCACCTCTGCCACAACTAGGGCGGCGGTGGCAAGGTCGGCGGCGGCAAGCTGGGCCGCGGGAAGGGCAAGAGAGGCGCCGCGACGGGCTCCGGTCGCGGTACTTGCTGTGCCGGACTGCCGGTGGCCTCTCTTGACGTCTTGAGACGGCCGCCGTGTGGTGAGGTGGCTTGGTCGTGCGCGCGGCCGCGCGCGCGCGCGCGTGGAGCGTCGGTGTGTTTGACGCTTTGCCCTTAGGGGAGGCATACAGGCATCTTTCTGGATTCACACACTATCCCTCCGCCACACCTGATTTTGAAGTCAGTGATTGACCCAAAGGGCTAGGGGGAAATATTCTTTGATTCTTTCTGGATACATTTCACACATTATCCCCACCACCTGATTTGAACCGAGCAAGGATCCGGGAAGTTGCCCGAGGAAAAGTCCCGGAAAGAACACGAAAAAGAGCTCCCGAGTCATGTCACGAGTCCTCTGCAGTGGGCCGTCGCCTCGTGCGCCTGCCGGCTACTGGTGCAACGGGTTTTCGCTGGTGTCTGCAGACCTTGACGCGAGGGCAGTGC